>JAMFTG010000954.1:0-67500 GCA_023974075.1 Chaenocephalus aceratus
TATAAACTCCCCAAACAGGAAACCTACCAGTTTCCCCCACTGTCTCTGCCACCTCCCTCCATGCCTGGTTCCTCCGGTTGTATCCCGTTAATAGTTCTGGTCGTAAAGAACCGGGTGATTTGCTACCGTAACTCTCGTTTGGAATATGAGGAAATGAACTGCGGTCTGGTTCTCCCTGCTTACACGCGCTTTGATTGGCTAGCGCTTCTACTGTCAGATTTGCATAAACGTGTTTGATTGGCTGGCGCTTCCAGCTCAGCTTCAAAAGTGAACATTGCTCAACTTTGGAATCCTGGAAATCCTGGAAATCTTCGCTTCGCTCCCCCACAATGCAGTTCGGCGAAAAGCGAGCAAAGTGACGTCATCCCCATTCAAAGTCAATGGGCAGAGAAGCGTTGGAAGCGTTGGAAGATTCGTCTAAGCTGCCGTGTGGACGTGCCGTTAAGCTGCCGTGTGGACGTACCGTCAAGCTGCCGTGTGGACGTACCGTTAAGCTGTCGTGTGGACGTACCGTCAAGCTGCTGTGTGGACGTACCGTTAAGAAGCTGTGTGGACGTACCGTTAGGGTATAAGGGACAAACCAGGGGACTTGACTTCCTCTTGGTACTGTTGGTTATTTACAAACAAACACCTAAATATAGCCTACTTGTTGTTATTGTGCTTCTGTCTTTCTGTGTCTTCTCATCTGTGAACTCCCTCAACGCGCCGCTTGCTCTCTTCTCTTGATCGCCCTCTCACGGGTGAACAGTTCAATGTCCCGCTTCAGTGTAGGATTTCTGCCATGTCTCTACTTCAGTTTGACCATCTCTGTTACTAAGTTATGGAATACTAAATAAATAAGTAATTAGATTAATTAGACCGTCACTGCGCTCATAAAGAATGATAAGAAAAAGAATAATGCGTATTGAACTGGTTTCATTAATTAGTGAGTTTATTTAAGGTAATTAGTGAGAGGCCCTCTATTTTATCAGCTGCACAGCCGTTACAAAGCTCAACTACATTAGAACAGAATTGTCCCCATTTTATCTTTAATAGTTACTAACATTAGATATTTTAATGAGATATGGACCGAACAAACATTTTAAAATCAAGTCACCGAATGCAAGTATACTCGCCTTAGCTTATTTAGTTATGAGATGTGAATCACTGTTCAATTTAGTTGATGTAATAATCGTTTGGTTTCTTTTACATCAAAACAAGTTACAATTTTCAAAAGGTCTTGTGTTTTTTTCGGGGGGGGGGGGGGGGGGGGTTCCAGTTTAGAGCAATAGCCCCCCAAATGTCTGTGCACGTCCCTGCTGTACAGCCTCTCATCAGGAACAACAGCCTGTTTCCCAAATCCTTATCAGTGTACAATTTGAACTGTAGGCAAAAAGACCACGGATATTAAAAAAGAAATAGATACGTCACTGCCTAACCTCTTAGTATTGGTTACTGCATTGTGATGGGTGCGGCATCACCACGCGACAATCATGTATATGTGTTATGCCTTCGCAGCACAGCGGCTCTAAACATATTTGAATTGAGGCACGGCACGGCAGGGGAGAGCGAGAGGAAGGTTTGAAATGAAATGAAATGAAAACAGTGAGGGAGAGAGTGGTCTGCTGGAAACAGTCGACTCTAAGTGGTCTGCGAGGGAGACGGGTCTCCTCGCTCCTGTGTGTCCATGAGAGTTGCAGAAAGGTCAGAGGCGTCTCCATGGCGATTGCTTTCAATGAGAGGATATTAACAGTGTGTCCACAACATCATTACGCTGTGTGTGTGTGTGTTGTCTCAGTAAGCTGTGTTTTTATCGTTTTAGTGTTTGTGCTGCAGGAGAATCTCAACCATTTAATTATAACCGTGAAAGCATGTCAGTCATACCCGTGCACGTCTTAAGGTGTTGAACCTCCATCGAGCTCCTGCTGCTCTCTAGTTAAAACACCTTATATTTAAAGAAGAGTTCACTCGGTGTATCCATGCCCCTGTGCAACCCACAGGCTGCCAACGTGTGTGTGGACATATTCTCTAGATATCTATTGAACACATTGAGAAACACACAAACACCGAATTGAACTTCCTGGATGTGTTCCGTATCATATGGTTTCTCTAAAGGTTTTACAGTGTGTGTGTATAACTAAATAATGAAGTAAATAGACACTTAAATGTGTATTTACTACATTATTTAGTTATATTTCCTTCAAAAACATGCATCTTTTAAAGCACCGCATTACAAAAGCAGTTATCATCGGGTGCTTGCCTTCACATTGAACCAGTGAATTGGAGTCTTTGTTGGGAATCAAACATTGAGTAAAGCCTCAGAGGGACCAGGTCTCCTGCCAGGGCTAAATGAAGCTGAGCTCATGGCGTGACAAACAAGGTGTGGTGTGTGTGTGTGTGTGTGTGTGTGGTGTGTGTGTGTGTGTGTGTGTGTGTGTGTGTGTGTGTGTGTGTGTGTGTGTGTGTGTGTGTGTGTGTGTGTGTGTGTGTGTGTGTGTGTGTGTGTGTGTGTGTGTGTGTGTGTGGTGTGTGTGTGTGTGTGTGTGTGTGTGTGTGTGTGTGTGTGTGTGTCCTCCCGGATGACTGAGGTGGCAGCGAGCCAGCACTAGTGTTGGCTGGGAAATACAAAACGGATCGCAGCTACAAAGGCAGTGGTCAGCCGCCATCTATTCTGTGCTTTCCTTCAGATATGTCTAAGTAGAGGTCATATCGTTTTACTCCCACGTTCACCCGCTGGCCGCACAGAGCTGACGGAGATTAATATGCAGCCGATAATTCTGACGCCATGTCAAGATAGCAGTACTTTTTGCTAAGTAGTGTTATGCTGTGTTCGTTATGCTCGCGTCCAGGAGAGAAGCTTTAAAAGGAGACTAAATGGAGTCTCTGAGAAGGTTCAAATGGTACTTTAATTAAATGGCGCGGTAATGTTACAAGCAGAAGATGATTCAGAGAGAGGAGAGAAAGGCTGCAGCTTCCTCTCCCAGTTCCTCTCTCAAGCCTTCGTCCTTCCCGCTCCTCCTCTCTGGGGGCTGTGGGACGGAGGGACTTCCCCCTCGTTCGTGTCCGATATCGCGTTTAAAACGGAAGATTTCGACATTTTACATTCATTGCTTACTTCCACATGCCCTTTCTCCTCCTTATCTCTTTCATAACTTTATATGTAACACATGCTAACGGCGTCAATAGCCACTTTAATGATACTAA
Organism: Chaenocephalus aceratus; assembly: GCA_023974075.1. Classification (NCBI taxonomy): domain Eukaryota; kingdom Metazoa; phylum Chordata; class Actinopteri; order Perciformes; family Channichthyidae; genus Chaenocephalus; species Chaenocephalus aceratus. Next base: position 3,184 of record JAMFTG010000954.1, read on the forward strand.
TGGACGGTAGTCCCGGATGTCGCCATGACGGATTTTCAGAATAAAAGCTTGGTATTGAGAACTTCCGTTTTTTCCAGAATAAAATAGCATTTAAACTGACGGTATGTTTAAGGTACATTATGCCATAACACATTGATTTTAATTTCTAACAGTAGTATCCTTCCAAGTGTTTTAAATCCTTATGTCTGAGAAGAACATTTGGTCCGTGTTCACGAGGGCTAGATGAAGTGTTTTATAACCAGGGGTGCACATAACTGGTACGCATGTGCGGCAACAATCTGAAATGCGTACCGTCACTTGTGTCACAAAGCGCATTTGCGTACCGACGTACTTGTGAAGCTTTTCCAGAAGGCGGTTAGATCACCGGACGACAGAGTCGGTCTCCGTGTGCACAGACAGGCTGCTGTTAACGTCGGTCTGTACAACGGAACTGAGCCAGAACTACGCCAACCGGCTGCGGAGGGAGACTCCCCCCTTCACTGGAGAACTGCGCTAAAACAGCTGATCACAACGTTCCACACTCTGTGGTCACGAAGTACTCCACTAGCCCCCCCCGACTTTCCTGAAGTACTCCACTAGCTTATTGTTGTCGTTATCTTTGATGTTTCCCTATAAGAGCAGGACGCACTCAGAAGGAGTCGTCATGCTTGCAAGCAATCAAAGAAAACATCTCAAAAGCCCTTATATCGAAATAGTGTTTCTTTGCTATGGATATCAAAGTCATCGTTCGCTCTGAAGTGGCTCCGGACAGTCTAAGTAGAGCACGGCGAGGTCAAATCGGTTTTACACCCCACGTTCACCCGCCGGCCGCACGTTTACAGAGCTGACGGAGATAAATATGCAGCCGGTTCTGACATCATGTCGAGCCGCACACACGTAGATGCTGACCGCTGCGATTCCTCTCGGCTATCCAACTCCCTCGAGACCTGAATCAATTCCTGCCACCGGGGGGATGCGGGGTTTCCTTTCAGCTCGCGCTCAGCTCATTCTGCCGCCAAGGGCCCGTCCAGTCAATAACCGCCCGGTGCAGGAGGCTCAGATCGCTTCTATATTCCAGTCGCTTTATATTGCTCCCTCTCTGCTGCCGGTCTGAAACGCCTTCCAGGTACAAAGCGCGGGAGCCTGCTTGTTGAAAGTGTAACGTGCATGTGGAGTTCAAAACGCGGTCGCTCTCATCGGCAGACGATCAGTCTTTGGGACATTTTGCGAGAACGTGCAGAAACCTAGAGATAATACATTTCACAGCATGGAGACCGAATGTTAGGAAATGCATGTGTCTGTAATGAGAAGATGAATCCACGAGGATGTCAGCTACAATCCTGTGGGAAAGCAGAGGAAGCATGCTCCTGTCGCCTCAGATCATCTGTGAAGCGAATGGCCTGTCACCACGCTATCAACTTTTAACATATTTTAGCTGTCCCTAAATGGCACGAGGTGATAGCGCTGCGATGCTAACAGGTATACACAGACCGCCGCTAAGCTAAACGCGTATCTGTTTCCCACACGCACACTTGAAAGAAAGCAGAAACATGTAAAGTGATTTTGATCAATGCTCCAGTTAGATTGCCTCATCAGATCGGGTGGCCTTGAAACTAATGACAACTGCCAAGGATGTGAGGCTGTTGGAGGCATTGCGATGATGATCTACGAGCTGCGGTCTGCTTGGAGAGGCGAATCAGCTAAGATGTTATTAATGTTGGAAGCTGTTTACATCACGACGTGCTGGACAGATCTCCAGCTTCATCCTGCCTGACAGCGAGCGCTCCCCTCACACACCCCCTGCTGCTGCTGAGCAGGTCCAACGATGTGCTCAAGGGCTTCTTCCCGATAGTTACTGAAGGGGCAAGACGGCGTTCACACTGCCCTCCTCTCTCTCTCTCGTAGGGCTTTTATATTGCCACTGAATTCCTTTTATTTCTTGTATTACATATTTCCTCTGCACCCGTTTCCTCCCTGAAATCCAGCGACCTGACACTCGACGAGCCTCCGTCCGTCTCCCCGTCTCTTCAAGCCTCCAGCCTGATTGATGGGCAGAGTAATGGCCCTCCTCACTGACACTTTTATGTGCACGATTTACCGGCAGAGGGACACCTGCTGCGTGCAGAGTGCCGTATCGTCTCCTGCAGATGAAGGCTCACACGCTGCATGTTGACACCGTTCTAATCAGGGTTCAAGTTCACTTCCTGCCATTTGTTTCTGTGATCAGTGTGTGTGCATCATCTTGGAAATGAGTGGTATTTATAGCTTGCATATGTCCCAGACTTATACGCTATGTAAATCCAAGATTATGACATTGATTTCCGTCCGTCTGTTCTCTGAACAACGTTGGGCCTTCCTCAGAGGCCAAAGCTTAGCTGCTAAGCTAGCCGCTAAGCTAGCCGCTAAGCTAGCCGCTAAGCTTATCCCTGAATGAGTACATTTCATTTGATGATAATACTTTTCTACTTTTACTTGAGCCACATTTTGAATGCAGGACTTTTACTGTAACAGAATATTCTTACACTCTGGTACTTCTACTAGTACTCAAGTACAAGATCTGAGTACTTCTACTTTTACTCAAGTACAAGATCTGAGTACTTCTACTTTTACTCAAGTACAAGATCTGAGTACTTCTACTTTTACTCAAGTACAAGACCTGAGTACTTCTACTTTTACTCAAGTACAAGATCTGAGTTCTTCTACTTATACTCAAGTACAAGATCTGAGTACTTCTACATTTACTAAGTACAAGATATGCGTACTTCTACTTTTACTCAAGTACAAGACCTGAGTTACTTCTACTTTTACTCAAGTACAAGATCTGAGTACTTCTACTTTTACTCAAGTACAAGACCTGAGTACTTCTACTTTACTCAAGTACAAGACTTACTCAAGTACAGACCTGAGTACTTCTACTTTACTCAAGTACAAGATCTGAGTACTTCTACTTTGACTCAAGTACAAGATCTGAGTACTTCTACTTTGACTCAAGAACAAGATCTGAGTACTTCTCGCACCTCTGACTGTATATTCAAGAGTGTTTGTAATGATGGTTCCTTCTCTCGCAGCGATTGGAGAGCCGGTGAGGTTGGAGTGGTTCAATCCTCAGGGCGAGCGCATCCTTCCCTCCAAACGGATGGCTCTTCACTCTGAAACGTCACGATCCAGACTCATCATCTACAACGCCATCATCGAGGACGCGGGGATCTACCGCTGCCAGGCCACGGACGCTAACGGACACACGGAGGAGGCCTCGGTGGTGCTGGAGATCTACCGTAAGACACACACACACACACACACACACACACACACCACACACACACACACACACACACACTAGCTTTTATCAGCAGAGGTGGGAAGTAGTGGAGTACAATACTTGGTTACTGTACTTAAGTTACATGTTTCTGGTATCAGTACTTTACTCCACTACTTAATTTTCTGACGACTTATTACTTTCTACTTCTCACATGTTGAACTCAAATACCTGTACTTTCTACTTCTTACATGTTGAACTCAAATACCTGTACTTTCTACTTCTCACATGTTGAACACAAATACCTGTACTTTCTACTTCTTACATGTTGAACTCAAATACCTGTACTTTCTACTTCTCACATGTTGAACACAAATACCTGTACTTTCTACTTCATACATGTTGAACCCAAATACCTGTACTTTCTACTTCTCACATGTTGAACACAAATACCTGTACTTTCTACTTCATACATGTTGAACACAAATACCTGTACTTTCTACTTCTTACATGTTGAACTCAAATACCTGTACTTTCTACTTCTCTCATGTTGAACTCAAATACCTGTACTTTCTACTTCTTACATGTTGAACTCAAATACCTGTACTTTCTTCTTCTCTCATTTCCCAAACAGCTGGTTCCTTTAGTCTGAATGTGTGTGGGTGCGTGATCATTATTCTTCAGAGTCACTGCGTGCCTATTGGTTGGAACACGATCCGTGTATCCATCACTTCCTGGTCTTCTCTAAAGAAGAGGGACCAATGGAAACGTTGTCATGTTGCCGTTGGTCACCATGGAAACATTCATTAGCTAACAATGACATTATTGTTCTATTGATATAAAGGGAGGTCAGGTACTCTTTAAAGCAGCTGCTAGCTATGGGTACTTTTTACTGAAGTACACTTCAAAGTTCTTTACTTTTACTTGAGGAAAGAAGTTTAGTCAGTACTTCTACTTTCACCAGAGTATCTTTAGGCCTACTTCTACTTAAGTAAAGGATGTGTGTACTTCTACTTGAAGAAAGGATGTGTGTACTTCTACTTGAAGAAAGGATGTGTGTACTTCTACTTGTACTTCATCATGTCTTCTCAGGCTCTGATCCACTTCATGCTTAGAGAGAGACACAGAGATATTTCCAATCACAAACAGTCTTGGGACTGGAAGGCTACGAGGTGAACCTTTTGTGCCAGATTAGAAAGTACATGAAGCGGTTGCAGGCAGATTGTTGCAAAGGAAAGGATGAATGTCTAGGATTTAAGTGTTCTGCAAAGATCCAGATGTGAGTGGGAGTAATCACGGAAACATCTTGTTCCTAAGCGCTGAACAAGAACGGCTAAAAGATCCAAATGTGCTGATAATCTCTAAGATAAGATAAGGCTGTATTTATCCCGAAGGAAAGTGTTGAGCCAGAGTTACAAAAAACGTGTGTGTGTGGTTTACTTCCTATACCTTTGACAGTGTGTGTGTGTGTTGTGTGTGTGTGTGTGTGTGTGTGTGTGTGTGTGTGTGTGGTTTACTTCCTATACCTTTGACAGTGTGTGTGTGTGTGTGTGTGTGTGTGTGTGTGTGTGTGGTTTACTTCCCTGTGTACCTTTGACTTTGTGTGTGTGTGTGTGTGTGTGTGTGTGTGTGTGTGTGTGTGTGTGTGTGTGTGTGTGTGTGTGTGTGTGTGTGGTGTGTGTGTGTGTGTGTGTGTGTGTGTGTGTGTGTGTGTGTGTGGTGTGTGTGTGGTGTGTGTGTGTGTGTGTGTGTGTGTGTGTGTGTGTGTGTGTGTGTGTGTGTGTGTGTGTGGTTGACTTCCCTGTGTACCTTTGACTTTGTGCGTGTGTGTGTGTGGTTTACTTCCCTGTGTACCTTTGACTTTGTGTGTGTGTGTGTGTGTGTGTGTGTGTGTGTGTATGTGTGGTTTACTTCCCTGTGTGTGTGTGTGTGTGTGTGTGTGTGTGTGTGTGTGTGTGTGTGTGTGTGTGTGTGTGTGTGTGTGTGTGGTGTGTGTGTGTGTGTGTGTGTGTGTGTGTGTGTGTGTGTGTGTGTGTGTGTGTGTGTGTGTGTGTGTGTGTGTGTGTGTGTGTGGTTTACTTCCCTGTGTACCTTTGACTTTGTGTGTGTGGTGTGTGTGTGTGTGTGTGTGTCAGGCGTAATGAGGGATGTGTCGGTGAGGCCAAGCTGCCGCTGACCCCCACTCTCTCCTGGAGAGAAACTGAATGTGAGGAGGTCAGGGCGACTCAGTGGTTACACACACTGTCCCATCGCCATTTATTCTGCTGCAGCGTCCTCGAGGAAGGCATCCAAGTGTTTAAAATATAATTTAAATTCCTTGTAGGAGCAGAATTAAAACCACACTGGAAAACAAGGTGTTTTCACTTGTAATGAGTAAAAAGATCTGGCGATAGAATAGATCGATAGATTTGCTTGGTAAGATTTATTGAAATATAATTGATATTTAGATAAAGGAGATTACATTACATTTCATTTGTTATATGCTTTTATCCAAAGCGACTTACATACATTCAGTACTGTGGACAATCCCCACAGGAGCACTTTGGGGTGGCTTGCCCAGAGATACAACGACCTGCTGACTGCAGTGGGACTCGAACTTCCTATCCCCTGATTGTAAGTCCATCGTACTATCCACTGAGCCACAGCCTCCACTCTGAGATCTTGTGATTAGCTGGGAAAACTTATTTTGAACTATATCTTACCAGGAACAGTAAATGCAGGGGCGGATCTACAGTGGGGCAAGGGGGGGCTGCTTCCCCCCACTGTAGAGCCGTGCCCCCCCCAGCTGCCCCCCTAACTTTTGTGTCCCTAAAACTGTACTTGTAGAAACAAACCTACACTATGTCCACAAGCTTCTCAATCAACAAAACAAGCAGTGCATTAATTAAAACAGAATCATTTTAAATATCATCTTAGGCCCGTTAAAAACGTAGCTACGGCCCTGCATTAAACTGCGTCTATTTATTATAAGCTATGCTACTTATTAGCTACATGGCCCTATCGTGTAAAGTTATACAAGCATGTGTACCCGTGCTTTTCACAAGTAGACTCGTGCAGGCCAGAGTAGCTGGAGTGAGTCAACAACAACAACACAAAGACATATCTGAGAAGAGACCAGGAGGAAGAGGAGGAGATGAAGACATTAGTGAAGAAGAAGAAGACATGTAGGCTGTGAGGCTTGGAATAAAGATGAAGTGTCAGAAAGAGGGACAGGAGGCAGAGGAGACTCCAGCTGGACCACACGGCGTGTTCTTCTTCTCCGTACATGTTCCATCAGCAGCTCAGTCTAGCAGCTCTGAGTACGGACGCATGTTGAGACGTGTTGCTGCACAGCTCGCCTTTAGCTCTCTGAGAGATGGAGGATGTCATGTGTGTACTTAATTATAACTAAGTACTTTTACTGTACTTACAATAAACAGAATTCTAGGGTATCATGAGTACTGAGCTGTTTTATACTATATGTTAGTTTGTGTGTCTGAACACCTTGTTTCTCTTGTGCATCAAGAACGCTTGTGTCAGGGCATTATTTAGCAATAGGTTATACACAGTATAAAATACCACGTACTGTCGGCCCTCCCATGCCACCCTGGTATGACCTTTGCCCCCCCATGTAAAATGTTCTTGAACCGCCACTGAGTAAAGTCGGTGTTGGTGATTTTCCAATAAGAAATCGATTAAATCAGATGTGTTTGTTAAAACAAGATGAACCATCGTTTACAAAAACCACAGCAGCTTAAAAAACGTGTTTCATTTGAGATACAATGCATCGTCTAAAAACAGACCCTCTATCTCTCCGCATTCGGCGTGACGTCGAGTGGAAAGACACATTCTGACTATTTATGTAATCGTTTTTTTTGGCAGCGACAACGCACGGTAATGAACACTTAAAACATTCAAATGTATCGAGCGTAACGGTGCCAGATTAGCTTTGAGCTCATTTCCATCCGCAGTCCCTCACATAAACATTTAAGAACATTACATTATATTCTCATGACATATAAGGTGCCCGAGAAGATCAAAGTGCAACATTTGTACACACATATATATATATATATATATATATATATATATACTGTTTTTATTGTGCACTATTAGGGATATATGCCTTTTAGCAACCCTCGAGTTTGATTGCAATACTAAAACACACGGTGGGTATTTTAGCGGCTGATTTAAAGTCCAAAGATTTATTTAAAGTCAAAAGAATTGAATAATTTAAGCTTTCATTATTGCCCCGCCTTAATCAGCTTCTGACAGCATCGAGAACCGTTTGGAAACAAGCTACCTCAATAAAGGAAATCCCTGCAGGGCCGTACGTCGAGATACAAGAGACACATTCCCCAAGACGTCGTAAACAACCGTCTTTTCGCAGGTAGCGCGGGGACAGGAAACGGGTCGATGCAAACACGATAACATCACACAAGAATCCAGGGAGATGTGATAACACGGATTCACCGGGACTTTGTTTCTCCGAGCTTCATTGGAGGAAACGTCACAGGGACTTGGTTCAAGGAGACACACACACACACACACACACACACACTCTCACACACACACTCTCACACACACACTCTCACACACACACACACACACACACACACACACACACACACACACTCTCTCACACTCACACACATTCACACACACACACACACACACACACACACACACTCACACACACACACACACACTCTCTCACACACACACACACACACACACTCTCTCTCACACACACACACACACACACACACACACACACACACACTCTCTCACATAGACACACACACACACACACACACTCACTCACTCACTCACTCACTCACTCACTCACTCACTCACTCACTCACTCACTCTCTCACTCTTACACACACACACACACACTCTCACACACACACACACACACACACACACGCATCCTTCTGAAATCGCCCCCCTGCTGTGCAGTTGTCTTTTTTCTCTCCTCTCCCTGAGAACCATTAGAGGAGACATCCCAGCTTCAATCACACCTGCCATCGCTCAGCCTTCGCCTCGTTCACCACTGAGCTGAGCACCCCCCCCCAAAAAAACCTAAAAAACCCAGTGTTTCCATGGTAACCGGCGTCGCTCACCCGGGGTATCTCTCGGATTAGATCGAATGAGCAGAAGCAACAGCAGCAGCATGCGGATAAAAAACCTACCCAAAAGCTTGTGAGCTGCAACATGTTGACATCTGCGTTTCACTGTACTTTATTATTTGCCTGTATATTAACTTGTTTGTTTGTTTGTTTGTTTGTTTGTTCACCATGTAAAGCGGCCACGAGTCCCTTGAAAAAATCTATTATTATTATTATTGTTATGATGGTCGGTTATAATTGTATTTGTTCATCCATTGGACACTGCTTAAGTTTGTACAGTATCATAATTATCTTCTTTCATTATTATTATTATTATTATTATTATTTGTTGCATTATTGTTTTACACGATCAAATCAAATCAAATGAAATGGTCGGTTATAATCGTGCTACTTGGAGTGAAAGATCGCTTTCGATCCAACATAAATCTAAATGGCTTCAACATAAAAAAGCTGGCTGGATTTCCTGGTGTTTTTAGCCATGCTAACGACGTAGCTCACGGTGAAGCCTCTTTCCCCATCTACCAACAGTATGAACTTGTGTACAGACATTCATGCTCCCCTGAGGATGTATTCTGCTGACTTTAGTGTAAAATATCTCAACAACTAATGGATGGAAAGCCAGTCTGAGCCTCAAGACCTTGATGTTGCTGTCGTGAACCCATGTGTGTTTTAGGGGGTAGAAGGTCTCTCATGTTCCCCTTGGAATGCATTGTAGGCACGGCAAGTTTATTTATAGAGCACTTTTCAACACAAGGCAATTCAAAGTGCTTTACAAAAAAATGAAAGACATTAAGCATTAAAAAAGAAAAGCTAATAAAATAAACATTAAAAGAAAAAATACATGGATAAAAGTTACAGTGCAGTTTAAGATATGAATACCGTACTTTTCGGACTATAAGCCGCGACTTTTCCCCCCATTTTGTTTGTACAGCTAACGGCCACTAGGGAACCTCCTAAATCTATGGATTTACAGGTAAAATTAACCACCTTTAACACTACGGGCTCTAGGACCGGTCCGCGCCCGCCACCTCTAAGGGGCGGGAAAAGAGTGAGACAGGTAGCGCGCCAAAGTAAAAGTGGAACCGAGAGACAGAACGAGAGCGAGACAGACGGACACTTTAGCTGCTGCGGCTTATATGCAGGTGCGCTTTATAGTCCGAAAAGTACGGTAGTTCAATTAAAAGCAGCGACAAAAATAAAAGTCTTCTTCTTGTAATAACGTGTGGCTCCATGGGTGCTCTTAACATCCCGATAGCAATGAATATCTGAAGTGCTTTAAAGTTTAACAAAATCAACTGCCGTGTTCTGCCTCTGCATGCAAACAGGAAACTCGTAAGATAGCCCCTTTCATTTCCTCCTAGTTTATGAATGGACGAAGCCGATAATGCTGCAATGCCTCGTGAAGGTCCTCTCCCTCGCGGTGATGTAGCTTTAGAGAAACCTCCGAGTGTATTCTCAATTCTCCAGAGTCAAGTGTGCAGCAGGGGTTACAGCGGAGAGGTTGTTTCCCTTGTAGAGCAATGCGACGGCGAAGGAGAGAGGTGAACAGAAGGAACCTCAGAAGGGTAGAAGCCTGAGAGAGAGGTAAAGATCGTGGAAATAAAAGAAGAGGGAAATTGATAAGAATGGATGACAAACAGTCGCAGAGGCATCCTTGAAGTTAATGAAGACACTGAGACGCCGGGCACGTTGGCAGCCGGGAGAGAGAGAGGAGCAGCCTGGCATAAATCACACAGCAAAATGCTAATGCCGAAGCCTCGCTAACGCAGAGGACTGATAGGGAAAGCTGATGTCAAAAGTTTGTGAAGAAGAGGACGAGGAATCTGTCTTCGAAGCGCTCCTGAAACCAAGAAAGACAGAATGAAAGGCCGCCTGTGTGCTGGTCTCATTCTGGCAGCAGAAAAAGCTCGACTCAGTGATTTTGTTTTGTCATTTCTGTGACGTAACGTCCGCCCGTCTGTCGCCTGTGCGGTTTTGAACACAATCGCCATGTGTTCCAGAAAAAACAGTCATTTGGCGTTTTTTTTATTTGATTTTTGAGGGTAAAGTCATCCATTAATTACACATTGTTTCTCACGCTGTGATTGGCCAGGCAAAAGGTCCCATGCAAGCTAATCGAAATACTGAATACACACTTTGTATTTGAGGGGATGAAACCTCTTTTAGTACCGTACTTTCCGGACTATAAAGCGCACCTGCATGTAAGCCGCCGCCGCAGCTAAAGTGTCCGTCTGTCTCGCTCTCGTTCTGTCTCTCGGTTCCACTTTTACTTTGGCGCGCTACCTGTCTCTCTTTTCCGGCCTCCAGCTTTTCCTGCTGGAGCCCGCCGCTTAGAGGTGGCGGGCGCGGACCGGTCCTAGAGCCCATAGCGTTAAAGGTGGTTAATTTTACCTTTAAAGTACGGTAGTTTAAGGACAAAAAACAAACTTCATTCAGTCCAGGGGAAGAAGTCCTGTCCCTTTACAATCGTTAGTCTCGGCTTTTCAGGCGATACATGCATTATGCCAGGTGTCCAAATAGAGCGCGAACAACACTTGCACCTGCATTATCAAACAAATTGAAATAAAAAAAATGTTTTAACGTAACTTTTTCAAGCCCTGGGTTCATAGTTCACGGTTCTGTAAAAGCGTAAATGGCTCAGAGTGCTTACAGAATATGAAAAACAAACTGCTTCTCAATCTCTTTTCCAGAGAGGCTCACGTTTCGAGACGTCCAGTCGCCGCAGGAGTTCCGTCACGGAGAGACGGCGGAGGTGGTCTGCGACGTGATCAGCTCCCCGGTGCCCGTGGTGGTGTGGTACTACCAGGACCAGGAGATCACCGAGGAGCACCACAGTGAGTCAGAACATCTGGTTTTAATACCGCCTGTCACCGAGTCCAAAAGGGTCCTTTAAAGACCGTGAAGTAGTTCGGAACACGGATGGAGTCGCACACACGAGTGCAGGTTTTGAATACTTCCATAAACACACTTTGAAAATGTTTTATGAGGACGGAAATGCACAATAGGATGTCAACATTAGTCCACATGGTACCTTTAAGGCCTGAATGGATGCATGGATGGAGTTTAGTCGGGGATTAAATGGTGCTTTGAGTACAGGAAGTACAGGAAGTACAGGAAGTACAGTAAGTACAGTAAGCGCTTGTGATGAAGAATAACACATATTCTCATTTCAGGTTGTTTCACATCACAGATTTCTTTATTTCTATCTATCTGATTAAGCGGCTAATCCGAATAGCTAAAGTTGATTTAAGGTTGTTCATTTCGTCCCTCAGGCTTCTGGGATATAACACGTGACTGATATCTAATCTGTAAATTATAACAATAGCAGATGACGATGACAACAATGCGCAGGCATCTCAAAAGCCTTGCGTTTTGAACGTGAACCTGCCAACCACACTCGATTGTTGAGAAGAAAAACCTCCAAATGTTCCCAATCCTCTCCCTCCCTCGTTGAAAAGACGTGTTAGCGTGCCAACAACACTGTCTCTAGGAAACGCCATTTCCTTCTTTTGTGTGGCTTCACAATAAGACAAGGATATCAAATTCTATAAATAGAAATCCCATCATCCCTGGAGGAGGCGTATAACTCGGAGAGAAACCGTGTTAACAGGCGACTGAGAGAATGGATTATCGAGCGATGGGATGCATGCAAAGCTCTTATTATGGAGCTGGTGCATTTTAGCAGCGTTCTGTTCATGAAATCGAGTCTGATTTGATCCAAAGGAATGTAAAGTATAGAAGTGAAGCTCTTGTCTGTCACCCCGCCCTTTTGTTATGAAAAAGGTAGAGGACCACACGCAGGACAGTCTCCCTTTCAGCAGGATTATTATTTCCAGGGAACCTGTAGAGCGGGATTCATCATTTCCTCGTCTTCGCCGCCCTGATTTACAGCTCTCGACACCCCGTCCTCCATCGAGACGAAAGCGCACGTCCGAGCCCTGATTAGAAAGAATGACCCCTTGAATCTGTCACGTTTTTTTAATTGAAATTCAAATCTTCAGCGCCGGCGTGATGAGGAAACTCGGACAGGAGGAGAAGGACAGTTTAATCATTTCTCTCTAATTACGATGCGTGGATATACATATCTTTGCTTGGGAGGAATGAGACGGAGGCCTCATCACTCCTGGCCACAATGGAGACTATTTGCAACTGTAATTGCGTGCATGGTTATCGGCGTGGACTCTATCAGGTGAATGTGCCCGAGTGAAGATTGACAGTCTAACTCCCGGAGAGTGGAGATGGCAATTTCCTCCGTGTGTTTTCCTAACTTCCTTATCTCCCTTCCTCTTCCTCTTCCTCTTCGACGTGAAGGCAGGTTTCAGGTGCTGCCGAACAACAACCTCCAGATCCATCAGGTGACCAAAGCGGACGAGGGTGTGTATCGCTGCGAGGCGAGCGTCGAGGCCCGCGGGGAAATCGACTTTGTGGACATCGCCATGGTCGTCAACGGTGAGTTTCACTTTGAATCAGGACTGGCTGTGAAGGTTCGACTACCAGACGATGCTCAAAGGTGTCCTATCGTGCAACATGCACTTGTTGATGTCTTTTATACATAAATATGTGTCGACTCACAAAGTGTCAGGAAATACAACCCTCTCTCTTTCCCTCCGTACCCACATCTCTGAAAACGGGGGTTAAAAACTGAACATTTTAAAGGTCTCCTATCGTGCAAAATTCACTGTTTGAAGTCTTGTCTACATACATGGGGTATGAGGCTCGAATGGGTGATCTGTTTGGTATGTTTGAGCAAAACACCTCATCGACATGTTATATATATATCGGAGACATATAATATATGCCTAAAAATGTTATAATAGGAGTCCTTTAAAGCAGTATTTCTCAAACTTTTTCATACCAAGGACTTAACCAATAAAAAAACACTCGCGGACCACCTAACTCCACAAATATCCAAAAACACATCGTTTTTTACAAATCGCCTGAAAAATGGTACGAACAAGTGGCAACATGTGTGACGAAGGTGTTGCGCTGGGCTATATCATGCAATCGAAAGTGAAACTTAACTTCGCTCCATTGCGAAGATATTCCCGCGAGAGTGCGGAAAACTTAAATGTTTTTATTTATTTCAAATGTGAAATTTTACCAATATACTCACGGACCACCAGTGGTCCGCGGACCACACTTTGAGAAGCACTGCTTTAAAGGAATAATCTAACAATTTAAAGATGTTGTGTGCACAGAAAACAAGAAATGAAAGATTATTCGGAACGATCAAGACTTTCTGTTAATCGTCCTTTTGCCATATTGTATCCTACTTAAAACATTGTTAGTTTAAGATAAGATAAGATAAGGAGTACTTTATTGATCCCAATTTGCGAAATGTTGGCGTCGCAGCAGCATAGAAAGACAAGACATTGTACACGAGAGGATTTAGTTTCAGTTTGGGATTCACAGACGCGAAATCCTTGCATCTCTACAGTCTTGGTTGTTCTTTATTCTTGTAAGGTCTGGAAATGCGGTTTTCAAAGAAAGTAGTGAAGCTTAATCCTCGTCAATGTTGTTACCAGGTCGCCTTTAGCGATGTTTTCGTCCTGAAGCCTATAAGGCACATGTGTCAAACTCAAGGCCCGGGGGCCAAATCAGGCCCGTGGTGGATTTAATTTCGGCCCGCAGGATAATTTCTAATTCCTATTAGATCTGGCCCGCCGGTATATTGCACCTTCACTCCATCCTGAGGGTCTCCTCCGCTCAGAGCCCAGACATTGATGACCTGCACCCGAGATGAAACGCCAAGTATCTGAGCTAGCATCACAGAGCAGCAACCTGAGTTCAATGGATGCTTCCTTCTGCACTTTCTCTCACGACAGCACGGCATGTTTGGTTTCTCTTTGAGGGGATAGTTTTGTTGAAGCTGGTGTTGGCCTGTGGGAAAATGTACTCATAAGAAGTGACTCTGGAGAAGCTGCAGATAGAGCCATAAGAAATTAATGCAGCTGATTATTTAATGTTGTTTTTATAGGCAATCATTGAAGCTTTGTTAGTTCCAGGTTCAATATGTGCAATAAGTTCATTTCAATACGTTCTGCAGTAAACATTGAACCAGTCCGGCCCTCGACTAGCACCCATTTCTTTTATTTTGGCCCACTGTGTGTTTCAGTTTGACCACCTGCTATACGGTGTCAGGACGAAAAGGGGAAGCATCAGATTTCATCCAGCCTCACTGACGGTTAATAACTTCATCATCGGCACGCGTTTTGCTACCATTACTTGTTCTCCTTATCCTTTAATGTGATTGAGAATTTCAATTAGCGACGTCTTTGGTCTCCGCGGGGCCCACACCTCGAAGGATGACATTTACATTTTCTCATTTGTCCTCATTTGCGCCGAGTCACCTGAGACTGCCGTGGTGATTGAAATGTGATTTTTTTTTTCAGGCCAGCGTAACACTTGAGCGGCTGCAATATTGTCTCCGCCCGTGTAATTCTCTCTCGGTTAATGTAATGGCCGAGCGGCCCTTCCGCCCAAAAACCTATGAATTGCGTTCAATTTAGCACACCACTTAGCGCACTTCAGAGGGAGATCCAATAAGCCGGCTCAATGAGGCTTGACCTATTATTGCAGACTCTCGCCATGTGCTGCCGATATGTCCCGAGGAAGTCTCTTTAAAGATGGGTTCGGGTAACGGTGACACGTTTGGATGAAAGAGAATATAATGATTTCACGGGAAGACTTCGAGGAATGTGAGAATTTGGTTAGTATTGCCAAATATCTGAAACTCTGACTACTGAAGACTTTCTTTTTGCTTTGAATTGATATATTCACATCCCACACTGCACTCTCACTTCATGTTTTATTATCTTTGTATTTTAATGTTTCTAATGTCTCTTTGAATCGCCTTGTAGTCGAGGTGCTAGATAACTAAACTTGTCTTTACCTCAAGGAGACTTCCCTAAAGACTCAAAGTGAGACACAATCTGATCTGCAGAAGCACCATTTGGTCCGCTTTAAATATGAAAAGTACTGAGAGACAACTTTATGAAAACTAATGTCCTATAAGGAGGGCTGTTACAGCAGAACGTTCACTTTTGACTACTTTGAACTAGCTGAGCATTCAAAATAATAATAATAATAATAATACATTTTATTTTTAGGCGCCTTTCATGACACCCAAGGACACCGTACAATTTAAACAAAAAAAAAAAAAAACTAAATTAAAAATAAAAGCTAGGAGGCAACAGAACAAGATAAAAACACAAACAGGAAATCATGGAGGAGACAGTCAAGTGGACACAAATGAAACATATAATGGGGGGCACTACAGTGAGTAAGCAGATTTGAACAGATTGTCTCTCGCTAGCTCGAGTTGATGTTAAGGTGACAGCGATGGAAAACGCTCTGATAATATTAGCTTGCATCAGACTGTGCTTGTTGCACAACAGCCCCCCTCGGTCCCAGGGGTTCACAGTCCCTGAGGATCCGTGTTCCCGTGATGTTCAGGAACGTTGCACCTATAGGCTTCCGCTATTTGAAACCCCTACATGTCCGTTACCTGCCCTGCAGCTGGCCGTGTGCTCTCACTCTGAAGAACTATTTTTGCAGGTGTAGAAAACAGGGAATGTTTGAGTTCTCTCTCGACACCACTGCCTTCGTGTTTATAGGGCTTGTCACCTGGAAAATTCACGAGGACTGCTCCCCCTCTGTGGGTTGTAACACTGAGGGCACGGTGGAGCAATAACCGGAGAGGGTTTGAAGGAAGGCAACCAGAGAACATATCGACTCGGACCGGTCCAAACACACACAGATAGCAGAAAGCTGGGAGGCTCGGATATATCAATGCTACGTGTTTTATCAATCAGCTGCGGATGCTGAGCTGTGTTCTGCTGCCGTGCCCGGGGGTATCCCGGTGAGGGAGGATGCACAGACCCGTAAGAAAACAGCCAGCATCAGTCGTTGTGTGTGTGAGGACCCCTGGAGGAAGAATGAAGAAGAAAGCCAGGCAGCTGCAGAGCGGCCATCCTTACTGTAGGCTCGTCTCCCGAGGGCCGACACTGAGCTCTCGCTCTCTTTGAGTCAGTCAGGATGGACGTCGATTCTTATCCAATCAGAAGCCAACAGAGAGCGCTGCAGATAGACGCGTCCTGCACCAATCACACCGCCTCGTATGCAATTTCTGTTTATATACCTCTTACAATAAAGCAGTGTCTACTTGTGTCACATATTTATGACATCAACAAGTTATAAGCAATGCCAAAAAGAAGAAGAATTGGATGACCCCCTTTATTGGTCACACGCACACACAGCGACATTTGACCTCTGCATTTAACCCTTGCTAGTACCAACAATAATTCTACCGTTTTATTTTGCCATTTTAAGGGGCCATTTTGTCACTGCCTTTTTCTGTTACTTCTCTTGTGCAATTTCTGTTTATATACCTCTTGGAATAAAGCAGTGGCTGTTTCTCAATCGCGAGGATGCTGGCTTGGTAGTCGCGTACTTCCAAGTCACTTCCTTCAGAAACGAAGCCAGTATGCTTCCAAGCCACGGCTTCGGAAAACGAAGAAGAATGGAGGCTAACAAGTGTGCCACTCTCTCTAACGGTTTCAACATAAACTGTACCGAAAGTAAATACCTCACGATGTCTATCTAATTATGAACTTGCTTTCCTTTCAGGAACATATTTATGGTGAAAACAAAGTCACATATTTACCAACACGTGTTCTACGCCACTACACTTACATTTAAATGTGTGCTGCGTCGGTTCAGCCATTCTCCGCAAGGGTTTTTGAAATTGGTCCGTGCGCAAAGCATTGTGGGGATTTTAAGGACGCGAAGTCTACCCATGTGCAGCCTCGAAATGTCCCCCAAACCAAGGACGCGGCCTCGGTGGAATTCCAAGTATGCTGGAGATTGGAACAGTACTTCGGCGGCACTCGATGACGTAGCATCCTTGAAATATTGGCTTGGAAGCCAGAGTCCTCGAGATTGAGAAACGGCCAGTGTCTACTTGTAACTCCTTGTCGCTTGTTTATGACATCAACAAGTGATAAGCAATGCCACATTGATATTTAAAGGGGCCTTAAAGGTTTTATTTGCATTTTGTGCATCCTTCTGCATGCACACGACCGATTACACACGACAGGAAAGGGGACAACCCCAAAATCATAATAGAGCCCCTTTAAGATCATTTCACATGCATGAATAAAGTCTAAAAACCAAAGATCTCTCTCTAAAACATGGACAAATCAGCATTTTAAATATTCCAAGGTTAGAAAAAGCCCTCGGGACGACCTCGGAGCACTTTGCTAACTTTACTTTGAGCTGTCAATTAGCAGAGAGGCTTGTTGAATGAGGCTGTGGAGGAAGGCGATGTCAGCGCGGTGCGAGGGCCCTGATTCAGCTTCTCCTTGACTGAAAACATGTTCTGTCGGATAATAGCTTTAGTGATTTAGTTCATTAATTGCCCGTACGGAAAGAAAATTGCCTCTTGAATCGGTACGTTGTTGTTCAGAAAGAAGTCCATCAATACTTTCAATGATCCCTATAGAGTTGGTTCTTTCAGAGGCAACAGCTGAGTGGATGTTTGCGTCTCTGTAGTTGTATTGTAAAGTTAGACTGTATCACCTCCTCTTACGGTACGTCCATCCACCAACGCTTCTGCCCATTCACGTTGAATGGGGTGACGTCACTTTGCGCCGAACTGCATTGTGGGAAGCAAAGCGGAGATTTCCAGGCATCTCAGAATTCAAAAGTTGAGCAATATTCAACTTTTGAATCTTCAGGGCCCAGGAGTTCAACACTTTGAATCTCAATCCGATCCGATCAGATTTTGAAATCCCATGTTTTGTGATCCAGGATCAGACAAGTCGGCTAAATGTTGTCCCTGGAGTTCAAAGCCATTCAGGATCAGCCTGATCCAGATTACGACTTTTCAAGATGACTAGATCCTGAATGCTTTAATCCGACCGAGCGCCATCTAGTGGACATGAAAAATACTACAAGGAAGACAAGAGACCACATTGCAGACTTCTATTGTCCGCAATTACTTTTGAAAGGTGATGACATGGCTTTTTTTTTTGTTGAAGATATTTTTAATTTAATCTAAATTACATTTGTGATTGACAATCTTTGTTGTGATACTTTTATGAGCATAAACATTTATGTCATCAACATTTGGTTGAAAAACAAAACAGGCCACAAACGTGAGCAAAAATGGAAAAAATAAAATGTATTTGCCATGAAGGCTAAAAAATGGTGTATTATTTCAGTTAACAAACTTTGCCATCTAATTTAAATTGAAACATATTTTTAAATAAATTGTACAGTACATGTTGCTCTGGTGATCCACTGGAAACCCACCCCTCTGGTGGGATCAGGATAATCCAGTTCTTGTCGGTTTGAACTACCCGTTTTGAAGATTTGATCCAGTTTTGAACTCCTGGGCCCTGAAGCTTTCGGTGGGAAGCGTCAGCCAATCAAATCATATGCCAGTACAAGCTCTGGCCAATCAAACCGCTGCTTGTGTGTCAGGGGCGGGAGATTCATGTGATTGGTCGAGCTTCAGACACGCCCGCCGGCAAGCTTTTTCCAAAGCCGCTGTGTGGACGTACCGATACATCGAGTTTATATCGAGCTTGGATGAATGTTATATCATCTCTTAGAGACATAACCTTTCGCATAGATCTTTGCTTGATGCTTGATTGTTTGCGTCTGTGTCTATAGTTGTATTGTAAGGTTAGACTGCATCACCTCCTCTGAGTTAATATCGAGCATTGTTATATCATGCCGTTTCTTTTGACAGCGTGTCAGTTCTGACTACTTCAGCAATGTGTTAACGTTTCTTTATCCGGTCACGAGGAACGGTACATTGTCTGAACGCCTCGCTGTGAAGTCATACATATTCATCGTGGGGTTTTATAGAAGAGTGGGTTTTCTTCTTTTGCCCACAAGCGTGACGCTGACCCGAGTTTCATCAAAGCAGACCGTAGCTGAGGAAGATGGCGTATCGAGTGAATGGATAATCACCCTTCAGGTCGAAAAGCAGTCTGGAGAGAGGCCGAACATTTTAGGAAGTGACCTCGAAAGTTATCAGAGCACTTCCGTTCGCCTTTCATCCATAAAAAGAACAGAGGATGTTAAAAGCAAGGACATGTATCGAGCGATACCGTATGAAAAGCTGACATGTTATTTCCATATGTAGTTTGTCTCCCTGTCAATAAGCTTTTAACAACAGAGTGTTTCTCTGTTCATCATGGATCTATGTGTCCTTCCCGTCTTGACACGCGGTGACTTTTCATCCCTGAGAGGGTTCTCGTGAAATAAGACATATTATAGCGTGACACACGCATTTTTCATTCCCTGGCCGTTTCTCAATCTCGAGGATACTGGCTTCCAAGCCAATATTTCAAGGATGCTACGTCATCGAGTGCCGCCGAAGGACTGTTCCAATCTCCAGCATAGTCGGAATTCCACCGAGGCCACGTACTTGGTTTGGGGGAAATTTCGAGGCTGCACATGGGTAGACTTCGCGTCCTTAAAATCCCCACAAATGCTTTGCGCGCGGACCAATTTCAAAAACCCTTGCGGAGAATGGCTGAACCGACGCAGCACGCATTTAAATGTAAGTGTAGTGGCGTAGAACATGTTGTTGGTAAATATGTGACTTTGTTATCACCAAAAATGTGTTCCTGAAAGTAAAGCAAGTTCATAATTAGATAGGTATTTACTTTCGGTACAGTTTATGTTGAAACCGTTAGAGAGAGTGGCACACTTGTTAGCCTGTTACATTCTTCTTCGTTTTCCGAAGCCGTGGCTTGGAAGCATACTGGCTTTGTTTCTGAAGGAAGTGACTTGGAAGTACGCGACTACCAAGCCAGCATCTTCGAGATTGAGAAACGGCCCCTGTGTGGTATCCACATCAGATAGAGTACCACACGGCACACTCACACACCTACAAGGCATAGATGTCTCACCTAGCCTGCTCCGGTTAGCTCACCTGAAGGGATCATCTAAACATGTTGGGGGATTAGCTTACTTGCGTATAGCTTCAGTCCGAGGCAGCTTAGCATAGCTTAGATAACGAGTGCAGGAAGAAGTCTCCTAGCACCAAACTCTTCGGCTTCATATGTGAGAAAAACATCATGTTAATGCAGGAAGTTCTGGTTTTAAATGTGGGTTAATTCCCAGACTATGGGACGTAGAAATAGTCCGTAGATTAGCTTTATTTGTAGCCGTATTTTAGAGCTTCAGGTTAGCTCTTTTACTGATGTATGGTAACCCCGACTAACGAGCTACTGGCACCACCCACATCGATACCGCACGGATGTAAAGTGCTATTTATCTTCTCATCAGACTCTCTGCAAGAAAACAAATAAGTGTAAATCACTAAATGTCAAACTCCTGCTTTAATGCAATTCAATATGGATTGCTCGTCATTACACTACAGCCTGCATCTCAATGTTTCTCCTTCAATAGAGCTTCCTGTTTTCCTTCATCAATATCAAACATCTCTTTATATCTGATGCTGATACAAAAGGCAGATCCTAATTTCCCAAGTATCCTTCCCAGACACTTCATTTTGGATTTACTCCCACATTAGTAGAAGATCAACCACTTTATTTACCAATTATGAATCAGGGCTGGTTTCCTTCCAGTGTGTTCTGATCTAAAAAACACTAATAAGCACTCCAGTAAAGGTGTCAGAACATTCGCTTGCTATCTAGTACACGGTTCTGATATGTACCGACTTCTAAACACGGACTGATGCCGAGTTCATTGAAGCCCATTGGCGCGTAACAGACCTCCAGCTCCTCTGCGATGCATTCAAATCAGTCTGAGCGAGTTGAGGATGTCTGTACAGCCTCAGCAGCACCTCCAGCGAGCCTCTGAAGTTCCCGGGATATGACTAAAACATGAAGAATTCATTAAGCTCGCCAGATTCTTCTTGGACGCTCAGAGGCTGTTTGCTGATTCGCTGTTTTGAAGTCTTTCTGCTTGCACTGCGTCTCATTAACGGGCCGTTTCAACGAGCCTCCCTGATGTGGGAGTGTGTTCTCGAGAGAGAGGGAGAAACGCTGGAGAAAAGGAAATATATTGGCGCGGAAATCAATGGTTATCGTGTCAGGCAGATGCTTTCTCTGCGCGATCGCCGAGTCAGGACTATTGGAAAGGCCTCGTGGTGCTCAGCCCGTTAATATCCCTCAAAGCTCTCCGGTCCTTCATGTTCCCTCTGCATATAGATAGATCTTTAATTTGTCATTGTACAAGTACAACGAAATTACAATGAACTCAAGGTGCCAACACGCAACAACAAGACGATATGAAAACAACAAGACCTATAAAACAAGAAATGGGACTTAAATAGACGTGATAGGGAATATGTACATAAATAAATAATAAATTAAATTGGCACGACTCCCCTCGTATTGCACGGAAGGCTTATATAATTTAAATATAGCATCGTTTAGTGCACATATGGGAAAAAACTGAATTTGAGTCCGTTTGTCCGGGAAGACATGGTACAGAAGCTCCTGCCTGAACGCAAGCCGTACAAAGTCCAGCCGTGCAAAGTGCAGCCGTAGAAAAGCGCGGCCGTACAAAGCGCGGCCGTACAAAGCGCGAGCCGTACAAAGCGCGGCCGACAAAGCGCGGCCGGACAAAGCGCGGCCGGACAAAGCGCGGCCGTACAAAGCGCGGCCGGACAAAGCGCGCCGTACAAAGCGCGGCCGTACCAATCGCGGCCGTACAAGCGCGGCCGTACAAGCGCGGCCGTACAACGCGGCCGTACAAAACGCGGCCGGACAAAGCGCGGCCGGACAAAGCGCGGCCGGACAAAGCGCGGCCGGAACAAAGCGCGGCCGTGCAAAGCGCGGCCGTGCAAAGCGCGGCCGTGCAAAGCGCGGCCGTACAAAGTGCAGCCGTACAAAGTGCTCGTTACCCGGGTGGTGTGGATCTTGAGATCTTGACTGCCTTCTTAAGGCATCGAGATCCTCCCAATAAGGCAGGCATGCATCGTGTTGTGGAATTCACTGATAATGCGGGAAATATTCATCTCTGTTTCGCACCAGGCAATAAGTAATGATAGATAGACACCAGGGGACGGCAGATGGATCAGACGCTGCGGAGTTGAGATGAAGAGTTTTCTCACGATAACACAACTCTGGGGCTGTTAGTGTAATTGATCTTGTAAGAAAGGCTCGAGTACACCGCAGTGGTTGCTTCATTAGGTATCTGCGGTGATGCTGTTCTGATTAGAATTCCCTATTCATTATCCCAAGTATTTTTTACAAACAACTGAGTTTCATCAAGACCGCATTTTAACGAGACCATCTATAATATGTATTTCTTTCGTCTACAGAGTTGTTTTTGAGTGTCCTCCGATCACTTGGGAAACCTTCAAGCACTCCCACACTAAATTACGCTTTGTTTTTCCCACAAATGACACCTTTTGTTTTGATCAGAGTAAGACGAATGATGCTGAAATAATATCAATTTGCAGCAGCTGCCATTTATACATATTTAACACAAATGCAAACATCTGTTCTGTTTTTAAAAGACAGCCAGCTTTACAGACACTCAAGTCGCTTTAGAAGTCTCTGCGTGGGTTGATCTTCTGTTCGTAGATCAATATGCTGAATTGCGTCGACCCGGAGTTTCATCAAACCTGTCGGCGTGTTTTACAGCAAACAGGTCCTTAGTTACACCAATAGTACTCAACACAAGTAAACCATAATGTTTGCAACCTGTTGAGGGTGGATACGTGAAATATAATTACACTGTGAAGCTGACTGTTGAGCGGCCCGACCAAGCAAGGAGGCAGAGGCCGAACGTCCCGGTACAACCCGGTGTGGGCATGTATTACTCACGGCACATGACACGGCTATGTGTCACGTGAGCGCAGTCACAGTTAGCCTAATACCCACACCATGAACCCAACAAGACACAGGTGAGGGGGAGGAGACGACAGGGGCACCAGGTGCACACAAGCAACAGCAACAGACATGGGGGAAGGGAACACTTTTCAAAATAAAACACGTGCAATATACAAAGCCCGAAGCCGTCAGTCCACAGTGACGAAGCCGTCTTCGCCACATGCACTTTATATGAAGTCGAGTCCTCGTCTACACTCTGGTGTTGGGAACGTATGTAGATAAATAGTCTGGATGATAACGTCTGATCGCAGGCTTTGCTTTTACACCTGGCATTAATAATCATTCTCATCACCTCATCATTATGCCCTCGTGTGCCTTCGCTATGGGACCTTTGAAAAGAAGGGCTGTGGTGTAGCTTCTGGCAGGAATGGGAGTAAGATGATTTTATTTATATACAATAGGTTCAAACGGTACGGATTGCATTTCCACCTGCTGATATCTTCATTAGAGACAGGACGGACGGAGTGCAGACATGTTTGCATGTCTTTGGAGTAGGATCGTTGCGAAGGAAGTATTTCCTGCTAGTCTGATCTATGTATTGACTGACAATATCACTATGAGTTTCCGTGCACAAGAGTAAGCAATAGAACATGTCCTCACAATAAGGTAACATTATATATATAGCACATTTAAAATGCCATTTAAAAACAGACAACATTGTGATTTTAAAGTCTACATTTTA
Organism: Chaenocephalus aceratus; assembly: GCA_023974075.1. Taxonomy (NCBI): domain Eukaryota; kingdom Metazoa; phylum Chordata; class Actinopteri; order Perciformes; family Channichthyidae; genus Chaenocephalus; species Chaenocephalus aceratus. The sequence continues at coordinate 27,097 of JAMFTG010000954.1, forward strand.
GAGGATTTTCTCTATGTGAACATCGGAGACAGACATACAGATTGCAGACATTTTAGCAAATGTTTTGAGTACGATTGTTGCATCGTTGCGAAGGAAGAACTTGAATTGAAAGGTATTTCCTCCTAACAATATCACTATTAAGTTTTCGTGCAGATTTAATCAAACATGAAGTGTTTTGAAGAAGCATAAGGAATTACAAATGTCCTCACAATAAGGCCATTTAAATACGTTTAAAAACAGACCGTATTGTGAGTTTAAAGTCGACATTCGAGCCTCGGACTAGAGTATTTGTTCTGCTGCTGCATGCTCACATGTCTGCAGTCAGGCGATGCACTTCCTGGAGTGTCATGGTTCCCCAATAAGCCGCTGCAAACCTGCCTAGCCCCGCCCTGAGACTGGTCTGAGATCAGTGTTGGTGGGAGTAGAAGCACAGGAGGAGAGACGGACCGAGACGTCTGATAAACACGTTAGTGCCGGAAAAGCTGTCGGAGCCTAATGTCTCCTTTTACTGAATGACAGGATGACAGCTCTCCTCTGATTGGACGACAGCGACAGCACTCAGGAAATACAATCATCAATACCTCTGCTGCGTATCAATACTGCTGTTGAAAGAGATTAAGGAGGCATATTGGATTTGTTCGTACATTTTCTGCATCACAAGCACAGAATTCATCCTCATGGCTCAAAACAATATGTGTGAGCAAATATTGGGTTAGTGTCCCGGAACAAGGACAATCAGTTATCACGTTATTAGGAGTAATATGTCTCCCGTCAGTGTGCGCACGTCTTATAATCTTTCCTTAAAATCACAGCATTGAGCCTTTGTAATAACGACTCAGCAGAAATGAGTCAAAACAAACAATGGCCGCAGCGACGGCACTCAACTCTGTATGCAGTCATCAATACCCCTGCTGTGCATCAGTACTGCCGTTTGTAAAGATTAACCAGACATTTTGGATTTATTCGTACATGTTCTGCACGGCAATTGTTTTGTCGTTATTATCACCTCTTCATAATGGCCCTGAAATGTGTGGATTCGTGTCCTGGAACACTTTTTAAATCAGCTTTGTGATCAAGATAAGATAGGACTTTATTCATCCCGAAGGAACTAGGTGTGCCAGAGTTACAAAGATACACTAAACGGTGGTGGGGGCGAAGTCGATAGGGACTCGGCTTGGCAACTGGAAGGTCACCAGTTCACTTCAATGAAGTGTTTTGAACAAGCATAAGGAATTACAATGTCCTCACAATAAGGCCATTTAAATACATTTAAAAACAGACCGTATTGTCTGGAATATGGACTGGAAGCAGACGGCGACATCATTAACGTAAATATGGACAGTATTTAGTAATGCAACAAAACGCACCAATTAGCCGGACACTAAAAACAACGTCCGAGCTTCGATCACTGACAGATTGAATACTTTACTCACCAAAGAAAGGCAGCGTTTATCACAGATGTTGTTGTTGTTGTTGTTGTTGTTGTGTTGTTGTTGTCGACACACATTCTCCACGGATTTATCTGAGCAGAATCGGACAATAGTATTATTCACATCTCTGTGTTCAGATCCTTCGTGTTTTCTTACCAAAGCTCGGTCCAAATGTTACCTGAAATCCCCGAGGGACAGAAAGGCGTGTTCTGGGTGTTTACAGGACGCGGCCACGGCATCTTGCCTTTGATCCTTAGTATTGTACAGATTTAGGTTTTAGAGATGCAATTAAGTGTTTTATAATTGTTCTGCTATGACGTTTGCATTTAGTTTTTCTCTCTTGCTTTTGAACGCCCTTCGAGGCATTCCTTGTGATCTGGCGCTATAATAAATGTTGATTTGATTGTGTTTGTGTGTCTGCAGTCCCTCCGGTGCTCTCGGTGTTTCAGCCGGCCTTCAACGCCACCGCCGACTACCAGGAATCAGTGACCTTCACCTGCATGACCTCTGGATCACCTGACCCTTGGTCACATGGCACAGGTACGCCCTACTTCCTTAAACCCATCATTGGACTCTGACGTACAGATGTTAGAGGAAGAAGTCTCAAGAAGAATAACCTTTAAGATACAATTAAAATATATATAGTTAAGTAACTTTTAAAAAGAAATGAACATATATACATTTAGGTGAAATGCAGTTATGCGTACCTGAGCTATCTGTTCACTGTATTCATACCCATGCCTGAGACAAACAGCCTACATGTTAGATGTTCTGCTCGCAGTTCATCTGGATATGAACAGAGCCGTGTCCAGTCCGCCCGCACAGCGCAGTGTGAACAGTTGCACCTGAAGAGCATTCGACCCCCAGCTATCCACTCTTTTCAGTAATTAGCCTGCACCCACTCAGCAGAAAGCTATGCACCTATCCATAACTCTTTGGCATTACAGCCGAGTTCATACCTTTTTCACTATAATGTTTTTTAATCATCCCAATCCACCAAAAGCCGTGTTTCTAAAGCAGGTGAATGTGTTTTGAATTACTCCAGCACCTCTTGACTTCAACTAGGGGTGCAACTGGTGCATGATAAAGCAGAGAGTAACTTCCTGGTCATTTTGAAATGGCAAGAGACGGGGTTGACGAGAGACGGGTGACATTATCTAAGTACTTTCTCCAATGTATCCACAAGGACACGGTCTTAGATATTGTTTTGCATGCCGTAGCTTTAATATAATCGTATGGAACGAAGGGGCCTAACCCAAACCATGTAAACAAAAGTAATTAGCTTGCACCCACTCAGCAGAAAGCTATGAGCACCTGAGCACCTATCGATAACATTACATTACAGCTGTTTTTAATCATCCAAATCCACCAAAGCTGTGTTTTTGTATGTTTTGTTCTAGTTTCCAAAGCAAAGTGAAGTGTTTTTTAACGACACTAGGCACCTCTTGACTTCACTAGGGTGCAGCTGTTGCATAATAAACCAGACAGTGACTTCCAGATCGTTTTGAAATGGCAAGAGACGGGGTTGACGAGAGACAGCTGACATTCTCTGTGACCCGCAGGCAGGTGTCAGTGCGTTGCTTTGAAATGAAAAGAAATCAATGGCAGCCCTGAAGGAACTGTAGGAACACACACTCAAAGAATAGTTGTAGGTAAGTTTGATATGCAGTGAAGGTTATCCATGCCCATAAAATATCAATATTCTTCCTCTCAAAATGCAGCTCCAAGGGGGGGAAACACTTAAATACATTTGGCTCTGATTGAACATAATGACACACAGCCACCTCTAAGTGTCGAGACTTAAACACCCACACACTCTCACACTCTCACACTCACACACTCTTAGCAATTTCACGCTTTTTTTATTTTTCACTTTCATTTAACCGTTTATTTGAATCGGGACATTAACGAACACTTTAGACGAATAATGCTTCAAGTGTAAATATGCCGGATTTTAGCTTTGAGCTCATTTCCATCCGTCGTGCCGTCACATACAACATACAAGAACATGACATTTGGAAACATAGCAAAACATAAATACATGATATGCAGAAAGCATACACACGCATTTACCACATGGCAGTACACTGTAGCAGCTACGACATGTAAAGGGCAGGAGGAGATACCCCTGTGTAAAGTGCATTTAGCGGTGATTACACGTCTGGTTGTTTCTCAAACATTCTCCGAGTTGTCCTTTAAAACTATTGAGAGGGACGATCCTATCTCAGTTGGGAGGCTGTTCCAGAAGGAGCTGTCTTTAATGGAGAGGACATTTTGTCCAAAAGTGGTCCGTCTACGGTGGACCTCACAGTGTCCACATAAAAAACACATACTTTTAAAAGACTTATGGTCAAAACTCAAGAAATTGTGTTTTTCAGGGATGGTACAGAGGTGGTTCTGCCTTCAACCACCGTTATGTGTCGTCTTCACTGCAGAGGAGAAGGGGTTAATTGTGCTTTATGACGGCAGCTTTAAACCAGAAGACGTTTTTTCATATTGGCATTTTATTACAGATTTCTTTGACAAAAGATATCAATCAAAAGACGTTATTAAATGTCACATTAAAGCATGTAAACATGGCCCAACATACAATTATGAATCCTTAAAATGAGCTTAATATGGCCTCTTACTAATTACTATATATTTTGTCATTTCTACATCGAGTTTCACTCAATTATCTAAATCGTTGCTGCTCAATAATTCATTTTTCCATTTGTTAGTCTTTACTCCTAGACATTTAACTTATTCTGTGTGTTGACATTTACGACCATCCCTGCTTCTAATCTCCCGTAAGGAACGTGTTAATGCAGTCGTATGTTGATACTAGGTTTCATGGCCTGACCTGGTGGGCACAGGGGGGTTTACGACTGTGAGAGCGCTGGCTTTCTCAGCTCCACAGATGAGAGAGACATCTCCTGTGTCTGCAGATGTTTACGCCCATCCCCAATATGTGGGTTGACTCTCTATAAACTAGTTAAAAGGTCTACCGAGATGCGAGGCTGATCAGAATTGACATGGCAACCCACCCGTGCAGTCAGAACCTTTGACTGTGTGACTTGTGATGTGAATTCTCCGGCCGATGACTTGTAATAAACTACCCGTGTTTGACATCAAAGCTCCAGCTCTCCTCGTGTCTCTCTGAGTCCTGACTCTCCATTGCTGCAGAAGTTTCCCTTACACCATTGATATAACATTATGTTGTCAATGCACCATATGTCAGGTTATCTTCAGCTCTCAAGAAGAAGAGCTGTCAGATGTGCATCGAAAGACACAAGCATATATAGAGGTCACATGATCCCACATTCAACACGATGACAGCAGCTACCGTACGCCCTGAAACCCATACAGTTGTTAGGCCGGTAAATGCATCAGTCCTGCATGTAGCCTCCAAGAATGATACCGACCGTAATGAGAACTGAAGTCTCTCGTGTAGAAGGTTGAAAGAGAACTCGATCATAGCGGGGGGAAAAACAGGCACATGCATCACTTTGCGAAACAAACAACATTTGAAGACAGCTCACAGCTGGGAACGACCTCGACTCGTTCATCTTGCTCTCTGGTTTCTCGAGCCATGTTTACTCCCGGGTGTGTGCTACCTTGTCTTCACACACACAGCAACGCGGGGAAATGTGATATTAATGATTAAACAGCGTGCATAAATAGAGCGACATATTTCCCAGCGACGACGGGTGAGAGGTGACGTTTTGATTAATTTGCTACTGTGTAATTAGACTTTCCATGTGGCACTTTTCATCCCGGGATAATTATTACACTTATAGCTGTTTTAGACATGTTGGTTGTGGGGATCAAATCTAATTAAGTTTTATTTATAAAGCACATTTGAAAACGATTTTTGGTCGAGCCAAAGTGTAATAAAACATGTAATAAAAGCACACTACAATACCACGAGAAAGAAAATATAAAGTCAAACCACAGGGACATGTCAGGTGTCATGCTGTGACTAGAAGGCCAGAGAGAAGACGTGTGTCTTCAGTTTCTAAAACATGAGAAACTAATGGGAAAAGCACGTTTGATTTTATTACTTTTTGATGTCTAGAGCAGCGGTTCTCAAACTGTGGTCCACTTTCTTTTATCAAGGATTTTCGAGGACCACCTCATATGCAAAATGTAAAAATAAGTACATATATAAACGTAGTGTTAAAACGCAAGATATGTGTTATTGTTAATTATGGACAACACTTAATTTCACCACTGGTTACCCATGGTTACGTGCAAAACCACAAACATGGATCGGTGGCTCGCATCAGGTTCTCTGAAGAGAAAAGAGGTTACCGTTAATGAAGATGATACAAGCCAGATTCCGCAGAAAGAAAGGGAAGATGAAGAGAAAGTACAATGGGAACTACTTGGAACCGGGAACTACCTACACAAGATGAGCCTTTGCCAGTCTGCGTTCTGTGCTACGAGACACCGGCTAACGATACACCGGCTACTACCGAGACACCGGCTACCGAGACACCGGCTAACGATACACCGGCTAACGATACACCGGCTAACGATACACCGGCTAACGATACACCGGCTAACGAGACACCGGCTAACGAGACACCGGCTAACGAGACACCGGCTAACGATACACCGGCTAACGAGACACCGGCTAACGATACACCGGCTAACGAAACACCGGCTAACGATACACCGGCTAACGATACACCGGCTAACGATACACCGGCTAACGAGACACCGGCTAACGATAAACCGGCTAACGAGACACCGGCTAACGATACCCGGCTAACGAAACACCGGCTAACGATACACCGGCTAACGAGACACCGGCTAACGATACACCGGCTAACGATACACCGGCTAACGATAAACCGGCTAACGAGACACCGGCTAACGAGACACCGGCTACCGAGACACCGGCTAACGATACACCGGCTAACGAGACACCGGCTAACGAGACACCGGCTACAGAGACACCGCTAACGATACACCGGCTAACGATACACCGGCTAACGAGACACCGGCTAACGATACACCGGCTAACGATACACCGGCTAACGAGACACCGGCTAACGATACACCGGCTAACGAAACACCGGCTAACGATACACCGGCTAACGATACACCGGCTAACGAGACACCGGCTACCGAGACACCGGCTAACGAAATACCGGCTAACGATACACCGGCTAACGAGAGCCTAAAACCAGTTAATCTTCGCCGCCAATCTTGGAATCTACGTTTATATATGTACTTGTTTTTATGGGTTACATGTAAACGCAACAATCCCAAAGTCATCAATCAATCAATAGGATACGGCTGTAATGGGCGTAGGGCCTTTAGTCGCTCATAAATAAATAAGTAGATCACTGATTCTTTATGTGCTATGGATGCTGGCAGCAGTCCCACAGTAGCTGCAGCAGCCCCACAGTAGCTGCAGCAGTCCCACAGTAGCTGCAGCAGCCCCACAGTAGCTGCAGCAGCCCCACAGTAGCTGCAGCAGCTCAGGAGAGGAATAGAGACCTTTTGAACGTGAACGCATGGAGACATGTCGCAGTAGAGAGGTGTTAGCATGTTCTGCATTTCACTCCGTAAAGCCTGAGTAGACACACAGACTCTGTCGAAGGCATCTCCCCCCCCCCCCTCCTCACGGTGAGTCCACCGCCTGTGAAACACCTCGTCGTGTTCTCCTTCATTTCCCAGGTCAGCGAGTCCCGCGACAGAACAGAATTAAAATGCTCACATCACAACAAAAGAATGGGCCTCGGTGCAAACAACAATCACAACCCAATTTACTTTTTCTTTTGATGCCACCCCCTCCCAGCGTCCCCCCGTGCGTCTCCCAGTTGCATTTCCTGTCTCAGTGCATCGTGGGTAATGGACTACCTGTCAGCAGTCAGTCAGAATAATGACATTCGGTGCTGTAGTCCAGTCAGAAGACGGGGCTTCTCTTCATTTCCTCTTCGGCTCGCCAGCGTTATTATTACTTTGGTGTCGACTTCTAATCGTCCTCGCTCGCTTTCTCCTTCAGTGCACGAAGCTGCGGACAACTGGGTCTAGAAATCCCCCAAATAATATCGTGTTTGTATTTTCCCCTCTAGACTGAGACCGTATAGAGAATGTATTTAGAGCTATGCATTATTCTGAGCTCGTGCTTCCAAGCTTTTGAATTGGATTCACACGGAAGCTTATGAGGTTAAAAACAGGGTCTCTTTCAGATCGGGGCACGATGATGCATTTTGAATAAACAGGTGAAAATAAGAAGGTTGTCACGCCGCCGTACTTCGAGGCATTGGATTTGGATGATATTAAAAAGATCTGATTTCCTTGTAAGCTGAAAGCTGGTTTCTCTTTTATCCCGAGCCATGATAATTTATTTTTAACACACCACACACACACACACACACACACACACACACATACCATGTATACATCACTTCAGGGGACATTACATTGACTTACATGCATTTCCTGGAGACTTATCCTAACCGTAACCATAACCAACACATGCCTAACCTTAACCCTTAACCTTACCCTTACCCTTACCCTTACCCTAACCCTAAACCTAACCAAGTCTTCACCCTAAAAGAGATCCCCCTCATAGGGACCTCCAATGTGTCCCCATAAGGGAAGCCAGTCCCCACACGTGACTATGTAAACAGATGCAGGTCCCCACAAGTATAGTAATGCTAGACCACACACACACACACACACACACACACACACACACACACACACTTGGGAGCAGGCCAGTACAAACACCACTGGCCATTGGAGCAGCTGGAGGTGAAGTGCCTTGCTCAAGGGCGCACAGCTTGTCGATGTTAGAGGAAAGCATTCGTTCTTCCTCTGGATTTCTGAGCTGAAATCTGCCGGCCACCACAGAGGCGAGGCATCTCTGACCTGCTGAACATCCTCTCTCTCTGAACTCTGCTTTTCTCTCTAAAGGATCTTTCACGTGTTCCTCTTTTTCCCGCAGCATTAGCATCCTGTTTGACCTTTCTGTTGTCAATACAGATTAAAGATGTGTTCGTCGGTTGGCTCTTGTTGTGGCCAACTCATGAGACAATGCTATTCACAGTACATTGGGTTTATTAAGGGCGGGAAGACTGAGACAAAACAGTCCTTCGGAGGCTTTTCATGCAGTGTGTGGTCGAGATTTGAGCCTCTGCAGACCATTGACACGCACAAAATAACACACTATAGGAAAGGGAACACCCTAAGAAGCAACATAGGGACTCGTCATTGTTGTCCTACATGACTGTGGGTTCAGTAAATAACATGCATTCATGAAATTAGCAATTGAGTTTATTTATTTGTTAACCATACGTGCATCGTTTGAGAATTTAAAAAGGTTTTTCCGCTCTATGAGATGCTCAAACACCTGCTCACAGCCCCATGAGTGCGTCTACATCCGTAAGAGAATGGGAAATAACTCAAATCCCCCCAAATGTGTCGTTCCCCTAACCTTGAAGATTACCGGTGAAGCCGTAAGTAAACAGCAGACCTCCAGCAGCTTAATATAGACATGGATCAATGTGGCTGTGTTTCCTCAGACTAATTTCCCAACAGAGTCCAAAAGGGAAAAGACATTTAGTCAGCGCCGTGTTCCACAAAACACCCGAGTCATTTAGCGGGCGCTGCATCCATAACACAATGTACACACAACACAACAACACAACCAGACTCAAACGCCCACTGGGAACAGACAGACGTGTGATGACAGCTACACATTATTCATTGAAGCATCGTTATTTCAATTATACTGTGATATGTCACTCCAAAGACAATTCTGTTGTCACACTTGAAAGGGTTTCTGTTGTGATGTTTGGAGCTATAGATGAAATAAGCTTCAGAGCACTTAGCCTCTCTTTTGGGATCAGATGACGCCCAAAGTGCGGAGATACATCTGTAGCGTCAAACAGTGTGTGTTATGAGCGGGTCACTGACAGGTGCGAGCACACTTCCCCCCGATGCTCACAAGTGTTTCAAAAATCTTTTTATTGACAATGCATAAGTAATGTTCAGTGTCGTTTAGAAGTGGGAAGCTAAATATATGCATACAAAGGAGACAATGGTCTGTACTGATTGTATGTGTACAAAGAACACAAACAAACAATAACAACGACTAAAGTAATCCCCTACATGCACTGAGCCTCAAACACACGATTATTTACCATAATGTACACACATCCTTTACTCGTGTAGAAGTACAGATCTCGTGTTTAAAAATACTCTGGTAAAAGTAGAAGTGCTGACTAAACTTCTTTCCTCAAGTAAAGGAAAGTAAGGATTGTCTAAATGTAGTGTGTGTGTGTTGCTATTACCATCCTTGTGGGGACCTGCATATGTTTACACAGTCACGTGTGGGGACTCGCCTCCCTTATGGGGACAAATTGATTTTAGGGTGAAGACTTGGTTAGGTTTAGGATTAGGTTAGGGTTAGGGTTAGGTATGTGTTGGTTATGGTTAAGGTTAGGATAAGTCTTCAGGAAACGCATGTAAGTCAATGTAATGTCCCCTGAAGTGATGTATACATGGTATGTGTGTGTGTGTGTGTGTGTGTAGGAAGGGGCAGCAGCTGGAGCCGTCGGAGCAGTATATTATCGCCCGTCTGGATGGAGGACGGAGCATGTTGACGATCCGTAACATCCGCCAGGGGGACGGAGGAACCTACACCTGCCGAGCCACCAACAAGGCGGGGTCTCAGGAGAGGGAGATCTTCCTCAAAGTGTTCGGTAAGGATCTAAACACAAACGTCCCTTTGTAGAATCTGTCATATGTAATCATGTGTTTCAAGCCTGGGCTACTCATTTAGTTTCCGAAAGGCGGCACACCTGTATCTGTGGCCAACAGTTATCTACATCAGCATGTAAGGTATCAGCAGAGTGGATTATTTAAAGACCGAGGGGACAGCAAATGCAATACAATATTGTGTCAGGTCAAAGGTCAAAGGTCAACTACGCATGCACTTTGAGGTGCATATAAGCTCTGAGCTTCCTTAGACTCTGGGGACGCTATAGACTGCTTTGTCTTGTTCTTTAATGTTGTGAGTGTTGCATCGGATCCACGACGCCTTAAGTTAAATCCCGGGTCAATAGTATGTTAGATATATTACCACTGAGTGCGTCCCTTCGCTGGAGGAGAAAGCCGTGAGCGATGGGCGTGAACGGGCCTTCGTGGTTGTGTCTCCGGCATCAGTTATCGTAGAGTGAATGTCTGTCCCAGTCTCTTGGCATGTGTCCTTGTTGGTGTTGTGTGATGCAGTACTTAGGATCTTAGCGTATCGTATCGTAAAAAAGGACAAATTACTGACTATTTGTTTAACTTGCAAATTAAAGTGTTTGTTTCCAAGACAAACATTCAATTATCAATAAATACACACATTATTGTTGCATCAGATAAAGTTAATATAATAGTTGTGCTCTGATGCCTGTCGGGGGGTGAAAGCTTTCAACATTCAAGTCTTGCTTCACTTACATTTGAGGGACTATTTCTTTGTAAAGAAGTAGTTCCAAATGCATTCACCTACTTCACTAGGATGCCAGCAAAAACAGAAATCTCAAAATGAACCAAATGCATGGATTATATATTATATATATATCTTTAAAGATAAGTGATTTTCTAATTTAGGTGAATCTGTCTTCACGTGAATAACAGATTGTCCCGTTCCCCGAGTTTGGAAGTCGTTTTACGAGCTTCAGGCAGTAATATGGAAACGGCACCGTGAAGAAGATGTAGTGTGTTCCGAGTTGTTCTTAAGAAATAACGCGGCGTTCACAATAATTCCTCGTGGTGTGTTCGCCCTTTAGCCACGTCAGTGTGTGTGTGTGTGTGTGTGTGTGTGTGTGTGTGGTGTGTGTTGTGTGTGTGTGTGTGTGTGTGTGTGTGGTGTGTGTGTGTGTGGGTGTGTGTGTGTGTGTGTGTGTGTGTGTGGTGTGTGTGGTGTGTGTGTGTGTGGTGTGTGTGTGTGTGGGTGGTGGGTGTGTGTGGGGTGTTGTGTGTGTGGTGTGGTGTGTGTGTGTGTGTGTGTGTGTGTGTGTGGTGGTGTGTGTGTGTGTGTGTGTGTGTGTGTGGTGTGTGGTGTGTGTGTGTGTGTGTGGTGTGTGTGTGTGTGTGGTGTGTGTGTGTGTGTGTGTGTGTGTGTGTGTGTGTGTGTGTGCTTCCTCTCATTCTATGACCTGTCAGCGTGAGCTCCACCAAAGCTTTCAAGTGTAATGGCTCTGCCCTCCACTGTGAGCTTTGTTTTATGTTGATCCATAGAGCGTTATAGTACGGACCTCCACAAAGTCCATTTCATACAAAAACACAAATGTCCCTCAGCCCTCGACAACAACAACAACTGCATCAATATGATATATCTCTGCCCAAATAAAATATTTCATTTATGGCTTCATATCTCTTTCGCTGCACCACTCCTAATAAAAAAATTCAATTTCTACTTTCATAAACCTGCCGGCTATTTCCTCACAGATCACTCGGATAGCGCTAATGGAAATGTATGGAGATGTTTACGCTCCAGTCATCAACATCCTTTCAAGATGAGAGAAGCGCTTGTTCTTCAAAATGCATATTTAAATTAAGAAGTTAAAGGAGGGAGGAGCTGAGCTGCGGGGAAACACAGCTGTAACTTAGTTTTACTGGCCTTAACAGCCGAGGCGGGAGGAGAGCTGTGTGTGTGTGTGTGTGTGTGTGTGTGTGTGTGTGTGTGTGTGTGTGTGTGTGTGTGTGTGTGTGTGTGGTGTGTGTGTGTGTGTGTGTGGTGTGTGTGTGTGTGTGTGGTGTGTGTGTGTGTGTTGGTGTGTGTGTGTTTGTGTGTGTGGTGTGTGGTGGTGTGTTGTTGTGTGTGTGTGTGTGTGTGTGTGTGTGTGTGTGTGTGGTGTGTGTGTGTGTGTGTGTGTGTGTGTGTGTGGTAGACTTTAGCTCACATTCAACGCTGTCCAACAAATATCAGTTTTTTCATACGCAGTGATTTTAATGCTAACAAAAACATAATTTATATGATCACAAATCTTCCATTCAGATGCAACACATGTCTCCTCTCTCACATGAGTATCATTGCGTTATTAAAGGCAATGAGACTCTCAGCACAAAATGAAATGAGCAGTGTGACAGAAGCGGGGGATTTAGACGGAGAATAAAAGAAATGAAAATGCGTTTCTGGAGTTTCCAGTTTTGCAGCAGCTGCTCCACATTCACCAACACAGATGGGTTTCGACATTTCATGAACCGTGTGTGGCAACAAACGGGTATTCATTGCTATTTCTCATCCATGCGCTTTCCCGTCTGAGGTGGAATACGCTTGGCTTTGTCGCCGTTGGAGAAAATCCCCTTTTTAGACGTAGCATTTTAGCTTAGCATGGTTTCCTTTGGTAACGTGGATCACATCATACACTGTGAGCAGACAAGACGGCAACACAAAGGAGTAATTGACATCGCTTGCTCCGGCAATAACATGAAGGCATGTCTAATGGACTGTTTTCCTGCTTAGCCCTCGGAGAGTTAAAGAAACATCAGGGATGACAGCAGAGAATCCATGCTGACATTTGCTTTGTGGATCTGCGACGCTCAAACAACAAATACACACATTATTGTTGCATAAGATACAGTTAATATAATGTAGTGCTCTGATACCTGTCAGGGGGATGAAAGCTCGTGTAAATATTGATATGAGGGGAAGAAAATGCTGTGTTCTGCATTTATGGTCCACACACAGCAAGAAATGTTAATATAAGTGTCAGAAATAATCGGTTTTTTATCCTGTTTCTCGCCAACAATGCATCCAAATGTGTGTTTATGAAATGTTTCTAGTGTCATAACGCAGTCGTTGTGTAATGCTATGCCGCGACACTGACACCATCCGTGGCTTTTCCCTCTGCAAAGGGCACCATTAGCGTTTTCCAAGGTGTCACGACTAACTGTATTTGCAAGTTGAGTTATTACAATACCTAAAGTAAACGTGTTAAAGGGTGCAGAGGTAATGAAACAAGTGAAATACTCTTGTGTTTCTTAATAAGACTGGCTTAAAATGTAACTTCATTTACGAGTGGAACTAAAAAATAATATACTCCGAACCTAGAAGGTGAAATTAATTCAGGATTTTTTATCTCCGCACACAAATGCTGCTTCGTTCTTTCCCATTTAGAGTGGAAATGTTTGAGATAATGCCTTATTAATAGTCTTCCCTGAAGAGTGCTTTGCGCGCCGTGCTTGATAAATGAGACGTTTTCGATTTAATATTTGCATGATGAAGGGCATCTGGGGCGGCTGCAGATAAGGTGCTGATGTAGAACCGGTTCAGACTGGTCTCTGCGAGAGTTTTATCTGTGTTGGTCGGCTTTGAAAGTGTATTTGTGTTGAATTAGTACGTTCTGAAATAATATCGAGGTTTAATAGACGATCCTTTAAGTGCACCTCTTCGTCTTAATAAGGAATTTCATCTCATGAAGAAGCTTTTTATTCCTCCAACACGGCAAACTTCTGCCATTATGTTGAGTCGAGTTCAGTAGATCAGCTTCCTTTTGTCTGCACACAATCCCCTCATTGGCTCATCTGTTTGACTTGCTTCTGGAGAAAATAACAGATATTAGGACTTAATGATAGACCTACTTATAAGGGTATGTGAGACGTGTCTATTGTTACCGATATTGCGTCCATCTCTTGTGTATAAAATGTTGGGCAATAGATTGAACCAGTGATTCGCAAATGGGGGTACGCGGACCCCTAGGGTACGTTGGGGTACTGCATGGGGGTACGTGAGATTTTTTTTTAAAAACTAAAAAAAGTTAATTAAAAAAATACCATGCATGATTACAAAAATAATCTTAGTACAATAAGTTAAATATAAAACACAATGTTATATAAATATATTCCTAGAACCACCAAGGGGTCGAATTTGTGTATTGTATTTTATAGTTTTGCATAATATATCATTTTGTTCATTGGTTTGTTAAACAGATATTACTTCAGTTGAAAAACTCTTGTTTTTTTTTGTTTGTTTTTTTCATGCATAAAATGAAAATATCCTTAGTTTGTTGTAATGCATGCATGAAGGAGTTAATACATCACACACTGAGGGAACATCACTATATTGGAGTTATTTGTATAGGCTTTTTCGATCAGGGGTACTTTACTGAAAACAGTTTGAGAAGCACTGGATTAGACATTTAAAGTTACATGATTACTTTCCATTACATGTGGATGCAATGCCAATTAATACAAGGGGAGAAGAAATGTCAATAACATGGCTTTTTCATACCGTACTAAATGACAGAAATAAAACCAGTCCTACAGCAAACCAACGGGTAGTAGGTTTGGTTATCAATAGTAACAGCTGCGTATAGTGGTTAGGTTTGTCTTTATTAGGAGTTAACGATACCTGTAAGGGTTGTTTGTATGTCAAATGTGTCTATTGTTACCGATATTGTCTCCACCTCTTGTATTTAAATGGTTGGGCAAAGACATCTAAATACAGCTATTTTGTTTAAGTTGTTTGTCTCTTTACCTATTTTCTTCGTTTTTGTGTAATTGTCAAAGCGTCTTTGAGTTTCTAGAAAAGCGCTACAGTAAGTGCCATGTATTATTATTATTATTGTTATTTAGTTCTACAGCAAACCAGTGGGAAATAGCTTTGTTATTAATAGTAACAGCTGTGTGTGTAGTTGTTATGTTTGTCTCAACACTGATCCACCCACTGAGAGCCTTGTAGGTAAAGTAATGAAATGTGTGTGTGTGTATGTGTGTGTGTGTGTGTGTGCGTGCGTGTGGTGTGTGTGTGTGTGTGTGTGTGTGTGTGTGTGTGTGTGTGTGACCCAATGTTTTGACAAGCTCCCCAGAGGAGTTTCTCCTGCCGGCGGTTGAACACCACGTGAAATTGCCAACACTCCTCAGATCCCCCGGGCGGTGTTAAGAGCCTCCAGTACAGTACTCACTATTTTCCATTCACTACTCTTTGGATTGTGGTGTGTGTGCGTGTGTGTGTCTGTCAGGGCTTGCTCAGAGCATCTTATCTTTGCAGCACTTTCAGAAAGCTATTCACGCCGTGCTGGATAAGGAAAACTTCCAGAACAAAAGTCACTCACATGTATGGTATCATAATGTAATACTCTTTTAAATGGTGGCCATGAGGGTTGTGTCACATGTCTCTCTCCAAGGCTGAATCATCATGAATCACATCGCTATCATCTGCCTCAAACAGACCTGATGCTTTCTAGGTCATCACACACACAGCTGTCATGTTCACAGCTACAGTTGGGACCTTTGTTAGCATGCTACTCTCATACTGGAAGAGGACATTCAGTATTTTCCCAACAACCGTCTTTATCTCATTCCTCTTCCCTCTTATTCCCACAGTCCAGCCCCACATCACGCAGCTGAAGAACGTGACGGCGGTGGAGGGCAGCGCCGCCATGATCTCCTGCGGGGCGGAGGGCGAGCCGCTGCCCGACATCTCCTGGAGGAGAGCGAGCGACGGCAAGGCCTTCACGACGGAGACAAGGTAGGAAGAGACTCCATCTGCATCATTCAGCACTGAGGCTAGAGGTTATGAACAAAGGATATAAGGATATGAGGTGAGAGGAGACAGTGTTGTACCTGATTGGGTGCAGCCTGGTTGGATGTTTGATAAGACCTTGTACAATAACAAAGGTGGAATCTGCCAGTGAGTTCGTGTAGGAGTCCTTCAACAATGCTGAGGTCAGAGGAGGCTGAGATGATGATACAAGTTTGTACGATACCAAAGGTTAAATATCAAGGATGCAAGGCTTTTATTGTCACCAGTGGCGGTTCTAGACCAATTTGACTGGTGGCCCACTGGGGGGCCAGGTATTTTCTGAGGGGGTTTTTTTGGCAAACCGAGTACCAGAAAATATACATTTAAAAAAAAAAAAAAAAAAAATTTCATTGTTAGGGGGGCCACAGGGGGGTCAGAGATCAGTGTTAGGGGGGCACTGGTCCCCCCTGCCCCCCCTTGAACCGCCCCTGATTGTCATGTGTGCATAGCTACAGTGTCAATGAATATCTTAGGTCCACAGGCTGCTCCAAACAGTGCAACATGTAAATAAATATAACTAAATGAAACTGTCCTGGTGGTTTTGGACCTGAACACTGAGGTGTATTTACGTGTCACAAGAACGCGGATATCTTCAAAATCTTCAGCGAAAGAGTCTTTCAAGACATCCGCGGTTGTTTAGTGAAAGAGTGAAGCAGAATGAAGTGTTGAACAGTGTCGTGTAAAGTAAAATGCTCCGTCAGCTACATAAAAGTAAGAACACCTGTCGTCGGTGAAACGCCCTCCTGACTGCAGAAACGTCTCTCATTATGTTATAATGTTTTTAACGGACGTTGTCTGATTATATAATCATATGCGCGGAGCCGCTAGTGTCTGTTGATCTCCAGACTAACAGCAGCATGAGAATAACCTGCGGAAAGTGCCGATGCTCCATGGCGGAGGCTCCGGGAGAAATTGCCGGGATTTGCGTTTTTTACCCCCTTAATGTCTGACCCCCTTAACGGTCGTCTGGTGCGCACCGAGAAGCGGACTATTAGGTGTGAATGCACCTAAAAGGACTATAGCTCGTTTAAATATACAGACCTTTCTATTTCTAGATGGCATTTACTTCCATCCTGTTAAGCATCTTCCAATCCCTGAAATTCAGCAAAAAAACAACACATTTCTGTCTGTTTTTAAATCAATATTCATGATATTTCTTGCTATATTAAGGTAGGAACTGCCAGAAACTCCATCTGCACCAAACAGCACGGAGGCTATACATTAGGACACACGGGATATCAATTATTATTAGAAAGATAATACAGAACATATTGAAGGAAGACGTACACCAGTTTAAAAGACTATAGCTTGTTTCAAAATCGACGGAAATAAGATGGCATTTACTTCTATCCTGTTAAGCATCTTCCAATCCCTTAAATTCAGCAGCAACACAGTTTTGTCTGTTTTTAAATCAACATTCATGATATTGTTCTGTAACGCTTACCTATCTGAATTCTGTCGTTGTAGTGAATGTTCCTGTATTTAAAGCCTCTATTTAACTGTGATTATACAGTAGTTAGTATATGCAGTATAGTGTATGCTACAGGTGTTTTAACACCGGGTTCTTACGGTCATTAAATCCTGGAAAAGTCATGGAAATTCAAAATGCAAATTCCAGGCCCTGGAAAACAATATTTTTCCCAGAGTTTGGAAAAGTCATGGAAATGTAACTAAAGTTGCATCAAATATAATTTATATTTTAATCTAATCGGCGAAATAGTAATACTATAATGATAATACATACTGTGTCGTAGTAATGAAACGTAAAATGGTATTTAACTGACGTGGTGTTTTACTGGTGAGAGATTTTAGTTGCTTTAGCCTGTAGAAGCTAGTAGGCTAGGCTAGGCTAGGCTAGGCTAGGCAAGGCTAGGCAAGGCAAGGCAAGGCAAGGCAAGGCAAGGCAAGGCACAATACATTGAGAAGAAATACAAAAACACACAAAATAATTAATTAAAAGCAAGAAAACCATGTTTAACAGTTCAAATATTAGAACATTTAAATTTGAAAAGCCATATTAAAAAGAAATGTTTTTAGACCTGATTTAAATGTTTCTAAAGTGCTAGCCATTCTCAGATGTTCTAGATGCAGAAGGCTGCTTCCCCACGCTTTGATCTCACAAATGAGCTGGCCTGCGCCTGAAGACCTAAGGGGTTTGCTGGGGTCGTACCACTGAAGGAGGTCCTTGATATATGTGGGTCCTAGCCCGTTTAGTGCTTTACATGTGTGCATTAAAGTCTTAAAGTCAATTCTCTCACGAACTGGAAGCCAATGCAGCGATCTCAGCACTGGAGCGATGTGATCTGTTTTCTGTAGGCCTATTGGATTTGTTTTAGATGGGCACATGTTTCATATGCAGACCTTATGTTCCTGTTCCATGTTAGAATAAACCATTTCCAGTGGTACCGCTGAGAAAGAGTCATTCTTTGGTCATGGAAAATCAGGTAAAGGTCCCGGAGAAGGCGTCGGTGAGATGAAACTTCCCCATCCCTTTATTCAGGGTCCATGCCTCTCGTTTATTTCATTAGTTTGTAAACTTTGATTTATCGTGAATGCCTTCCACACAATACGACGGTAGGGCGTAATCCGAGTGTCTTTGAATATGCCATTACTCTCTGAACTTCAAAAAGCCGCCCCTGTTTTCATCTGTTGTCACGAGCTCCACTAATGAGCTTCTGATAAATCAAAAGTGCCCTGAGACGACCTCACCTCGCAGCAGCTAGCGCTCAAAACCACTCCGATGGATGTCACACGTTTCGACAAAAAACAATTTCCACACGAGGTGATTTTTCTTCTGTTTTTGTTCTTATGGCAACCATTAAAATGTCACAATGTTTATTTATGTAGAAAACACTGAACTGTTTGTGCTCACACCGGTCCAGTACTAAAAGAAACAGCCGACATTAACAGGTAATTACTTGTATACGCGCTCGTAAAAATAAAAGCAGGCGTACTTATTCCCATCTGCCGTACAATTAGTCATTTATTGCTAGAAGAGCCTGTCGGAACGCAGAGGATGTTTGTTTTGGAGAGTGTTGATTGATCCCTGAGTGCAGAGCTCACAAAGCCACATGCCTTCCTGTGCATTGCATCAGCGTCCTTATACTACGAACCCAGTTTTAATATAAAAGCTGCATTCTGCACGCGTTCACCTTGTGTTTAAATCACCAGACATTGCCGTGATTATTATCTCAAGGGAAATCAGCTCTCGCCTTTATTCTGATTAACTCCCGGCACAAAGAAGAGGAAGAACCTTGAAGTGTTTCAGAAAAACTTTCAATGTACACTTTGCTTTCCAGCTGACTGTCGTTAAATGCAACTTAAAGGGGACCTATCATGCCCAAATCTCTTAAAAAGGGGCTGCAACGGATCCGACACAGACTGATCCAGATTTGAACACTTCTCTGACGTCACAGAAGTGGCGCTACGACTATTGGGCCGACTCCACCATCAGGAGGAGACAGCCACGGACATTGCCGTTCGAAAGCGCTGGAGACGCGGTAGTACGTATGCCAGGCCTGTAGGTGGCGCTGTTCTCACAGAATCAGCCCGTGCAAAGACGGTGTTAAATTAAGCGAAATGAGGAATGGCTAAAATGCATGATCTGTTTATTTTGAAAAATAAATATGCCTTATAGGTCCTACACTATATTATTCAAATATAGCATGATAGGTCCACTTTGAGGAATCGAAAAGACGCCTAGCTTCTGT
Organism: Chaenocephalus aceratus; assembly: GCA_023974075.1. Lineage (NCBI taxonomy): Eukaryota > Metazoa > Chordata > Actinopteri > Perciformes > Channichthyidae > Chaenocephalus > Chaenocephalus aceratus. The sequence continues at coordinate 46,755 of JAMFTG010000954.1, forward strand.
TAGGTCTCTCTCTCTCTCCGTTATTCACTCGGCCCCAAAGAGCAGCATCCGCATTTTCTCGGAGAAGTAATTGTTCTTCAACGACTGCGCCGTCAATGTCAAAACCATATGCACTTCTGTCACTGACGAGGAGAAGCTTTTGCAGAAAAACAAAGATGGCAGCCGTTCTTTCTGCCGAGGGGAAAAAAGGTCACACGGAGATAAATGAATGTGTGCATTGGCTCGAATCGCTCGGGCTGATAAATCACGGCGGAAAATGAGAGTAAGTGCTTCTCTTCCCGCAGCAAATGCAATTATGGAAATGCGTGGTGCAAACCCAACACGCCTAAACACACGAGGAGACAAACACGGCTGCAGCAACACGAGAAGTGATGGATGGTCGACGTCATTTAGGTTTAAGGCAGGATGTTCCTCTCTCAATCTGCATATCCAGCGTGCACACACTCCTCTCGGAGAGACATTAAGCTTCACAGGGCTTAGTTTCACTCAGTGCATAATGCTGCCTCCATTCCTCTCCTTCTCTGCCGACTAACACCTTGACCCCGCTAAGAGAACATAATGGATGCACTTGCTGGAATGTAATTACGAGCCGAGGGACGATTGTTTTGTTTCGCCTACAGTAGGACCGAGGTTAGCAAACGGCTTTGTGTTCATCCGTTCATTCAAGAGCTTCTGACATCGACACCGAGACTTGAGATTATTGTTTACTCTCTCCATTTGACACCTGGTCCCAACGACTGCACACAGCCGAGCGAAATCCCACGGAAAACGGATAATAGCAACGTTCAGGCGTGGATTGGCGGTTACCTCGTTGGCCTCTGTTACGACCCGCCCTCTACTTAGTGGCTCGTGGGGAGACCCGCAACATAAAATAAAACACACCAACCACGCAGCACTTAACGGCGTTCATCTATTTAGACCACCGCCGTACTCACACGGGACAACCGGCAAATGAACACGGGCTGGAAAAACAAACAAAAGGAAGAAGGGGGCCTGGGCCAGCCGCACCACGGAGGACCCAGAGCTTCCCTCGCCTTCTCAGAGATCTAACAAATCCCTACGGGTAAAATAAAGCCGCGACCAGGTCCTCCAGAGTACACAGACAAAATAACACAAGGGCTCTCCAGATCCTAAACAGCAGAGAGTAAAGTTCACGGACGAAGTCTTCCGGCATAAGATAGAGATAGCGCCTCATCTCCTCCAGCTTCTCCCCGGGGGCGGAGCCAGGGGCGGGGCCAGGCGGACCCGGTGTGCCTGCGCAGCAGAGAGACAGAGAAGACAACAGAAAAGGGAGCTCTTCACGGCCTCCAAGCGGAGAGCCGTCATTAAATGTCATGTTGCCGGCGTCGCTGTAATCACCCCGCGTTCAGCCCAAATTGTTTGAATAAGCCCGACAGAATCAGACGACACTGACGCTGACATTTGCAGCTGACATTTTTAATATCTGAAAATACTGCCGCACTTTGGCTGAACTCACACACATGTCCTCCAGAACCCCGTCGGAGACAAGGCGTTCCAGATGTAGCTTCACGCGTTCACCGCAAGCACAGATTTGTTTTTAAAGTGTCGTGGCTCAGATTTGATATCAAATGTTTCCGCCTTCACGTGTTTACACAGAGTGTGTGTGTGAGTGTGTGTGTGTGTGTGTGTGTGTGTGTGTGTGTGTGTGTGTGTGTGTGTGTGTGTGTGTGTGTGTGTGTGTGTGGTGTGTGTGTGTGTGTGTGTGTGTGTGTGTGTGTGTGTGTGTGTGTGTGTGTGTGTGTGTGTGTGTGTGTGTGTGTGTGTGTGTGTGTGTGTGTGTGTGTGTGTGTGTGTGTGTGTGTGTGTGTGTGTGTGTGTGTGTGTGTGTGTGTGTTCACGTCTAGCTGCTCGCCTTGTCGTCTGACTGAGCTGCATATCAAACAGGCCGTGCTTTGGGAGGCTGAGTGGGTCTCTAGACAGACCCTGTCAGTTTGTAGAGGGGGGGGGGGGGGGTAGGCTCCATCCTGGAAGATCTCCTCCCGTTCTCCACCTCTCCAGCACATTCCTATTCCACACACACTTTCCCAATCCTATTGACCTCAGCCAAACAAGCGGAGTGTGCCGAGCCGAGCCTCTGAAATCCGCCGCGCCTCATTGGTTGATAGTACGACGACGATAAGAGCGACGATAAGCCATTCTAAACAGGATAATGCCGCAGCAGACTACAAGCGACAACATAAAGAAGCTGCGACTCAGAAGAGGGGCTTAGACTCATAATGAGGATTAGCAGAGGCAGCGGGGCATTAAGAGGGGCTGGGAGTGCATTGATTTACCCGGGAAATCTATAGCAGACTCTGTCATGAACGTGCAGAAGCACAGCAACATGCATGCAGACGAGCAGACTCAACGCGCTGAGGGGCAAAGGAGAGCGACTCACCGTGTTCCCTTCTCTGCAGCAAGAACAGATGTCCTCCAGTCTCCACTTGTTTTCCTCCAGTCTCCACTTGTTTCCTCCAGTCTCCACTTGTTTCCTGGCAACCTCACGAGACAATGATATAATAAGATAGCAGTAACATGGTAATAAGTGAGCTTTAGAGGTGCAGCTAGGCAGATTGCGGTACATCTGGATGAAGCCAAAGTACCCTGTCTTTATGCTAAGCTAAGCTAAGCTAATTGGCTACTGCAGAAAATGAAGTATCAAACACAAGCTTTCCCCAAGATCTCTCTTGGTGAATCTGGAAGTGATGGTTCAGATGTCCTGCAGCACCATGTTGCATTTCCTTTACATTCATATGCAATGACGAGACACATCTGTACCGGAGGTGATGTCTGGGCCCATCGATCCCGTTACGGGTAATATAGCACTAAAAACATTGCATGGGAATTGATGTAACTAGTTTGTCTGTCTCTGTTTCCTGGTTTCATGTTAGAAGTGTTCCCCTCCCCCATGCCTGTGGCTGCTGAGTGTGTGCACCTGGTGCCCTGTGTTGCCTCCCCCCCCCCCCTCCACCTGTGTGGAATTGCTGATGAGTGTGTGTGTAGGGTCTGCTGCCCTGTCTGCTTGGAGGCTGGTCGTGTGTGAGATCCCGGTGGCTGCAGGCGGTGCCCACGTTGAGGCCGTGTGTGTTGTGTTCATGCTGTAATAAATGCCCACACCGGGTTATATTTGGGACGTGCTGCCTCTGCCTCCTTGCTCGGTCTGGGCCGCGCAATTGTCAGCTTCACAACATCCTAAAGCATGTTGGGAAGTCCGATAGGCTTCCTGGGAGCCTGCTTTCAAGGACCTCGACACGAGCGGATGAACCCGAGCACGACCCAGAGACAAAGTCTTGAATATATAAAAGAAGTGTATATTTCACAGCTCAGGTAATCCCTCTGAACAGAGTAGGTGGTGGAAGTAACAAAAGAAGCTCACAAGGAGGAAAGAACTAGCGTAAAAAAAGAGGACTTAATAAAAACTCAAGAAAATAACAAAACCATGAGTGAAAAACAGTGTTGAGACTAACGCGTTACTGTAACGCAACTACCTTTTGCGGTAACTAATAGCGTTACTAGTTACCTATTCCCATTCGGTAACGCCGTTATAGTTACTGTGATTTAAATGGGTGCGTTGCCGCGTTACATCGTGTGATGGAACTGAACCGAATCTCCCCGCGGATGTAGCTCACAGGCGAACACAGCGATGTCCTCTCACAGCACCATGGAAAAGAGAACCAGAGAGGAGTGGTGATTGGTTAACGCGGGGTAACGTTTCAGGGTAAGCCAATCAGAGACAGAGTTGGGCGGGTCTTGCCTTATGGGGAAAATACACGGACACACAAACACATGCTAACCATGATGCTAACACACACACACACACACACACACACACACACACACACACACACACACTATGCCAGATGCAAGTATCAGCGAGAGCAGCAGCGCATTTACAACGTGGAGATATAACCACTATTTTCAATGTGTGGGGATATTACGGTCAGATGTAAACTGTGAGCAGACAGGAAGCAGCCATGCTAATCTCCTGAAGCACCTGACTAATGTAGCTACATGTGGGGAGTTGGCTTTTCTCTTACGGTGCCACAGAACAACACAAACACTTGTATTTGTATAGTTATTATTTTTAAAGTAACTTGTTACTTTTATAATTTAGTAACTAATAAAGTAACTAGTTACTTGTTTGAGAGCAGTAACTAGCTAACTAAAAGTAACGTGTGTCCACTCCTCAGGTCAATCAATCAATGTTTATTTATAGCCCAATATCACAAATGTTACATTTGTCTCAGTGGACTTCACCGTGTGTACAGAATATCAGTATGACAATACGACACCCTCTGTCCTTAGACCCTCTGTCCTCAGACCCTCTGTCCTTAGACCCTCTGTCCTCAGACCCTCTGTCCTTAGACCCTCTGTCCTCAGACCCTCTGTCCTCAGACCCTCTGTCCTTAGACCCTCTGTCCTTAGACCCTAAGCCTATATCAGCAGCCCTAACTATAAGCTTTATCAGAAGGAAGGTCTGAGGTGGGTTCATGATTGTGTTCGTATGACATGTTCAGATAACCAGCCGATCCGTTACAGCCGGTATACTCCAATCATGAGATGTTGCTGCTGGCACTGATACCCATATTTATGTTTGCTCCAAAAGGCTGCAAGAGCCAGGGATAGATTGCCACCCTAATGTGTGCCGTGTGCCGTTCGGTCGGTACTTACACAGAAGACACCCCACGGCGCTCTCCGACTCCATGAATAATAAGAAGAACTCCACTAAATCTGTGTTTCCTATTCATGGCGGGACTCGTCTCCGGACCAATGGGATGTCAGAGCAACTATTTATGTTGAGGGAGAAACACTGGAGCGGATTGAGATGTGTTGGCGGTGCAAAGGCACGACTGGAAAAGGATGTGTACTTTTAAAAACGGTTCGTAAGAGGATAATTGTAACAAAATGGCATTGTTCGGAAGTGTTTCTGCTTCCACTTGCTATCAAAGCGGAGGGCAGGACCTCTGGAAGTAGTCCTGGGGGTGACGGAGGTTATCTGTGCGGTAACCGTCGGCACAGAGGACGCTGCCGGGCAGTTTTTTCTCATTACGGGAGAATGTCTATTACTGGATGAGACGATAGCCTCGTCTGCAGTAATTGACCCGTGGCTTCAGATTGACACCATCTGTCTTCATACAGACGTAACGACCTTGTAATAAATCGGCAGTTTATTGCATTAACCCCGCCTCTGTGTGAGAAGTGACCGTTTGCTGCAAGACGGGTCGGCGGGGATCAAGGGTCCGACATTCAGGCGTATCAAGTTAAGGACGTTTCTTTATGGAGTCCTTGGCCGGATAATAACAATAATAAAGCTTTACAGAAGACTAGGGGGTGAAGATGCCAGAATAGCTCATAGGTTCAGCGTGAATTAAAGATGTATATATTGTGTGTATATCTCAATCCCTGCATGTACACCCGTCACGAATACGTCATCACAAATGGCCTTATTATTCAGAAGGACTATAATCTGTCCGTCCTGTTCCAGAACCCCTGGTCTCTCTGATTAGCTGCTTTCTTTCACCTTTCTTTCAAACGCTGTGGTTTTTATCTGGATTTGACAAACCACTTATCAGGGAAATAACCGTGTGGAAATTATAGGGATGGAAATGCCAATCCTCCATTACCCAGGATGCTCTATAACTGAACCACGAAGCTGGAATGCTGTGACCTTTTCTCGCTCGATACCTTTAAGGAAACGACTTCTCCTGGCGCAGTTTTGATGTACTTTAACATAAGTTTTGTGTGTGTGTGTGTTTGTGTGTGTGTGTGTGTGTGTGTGTGTGTGTGTGTGTGTGCAGAGTCAGGACGGACGCTTTGAAGTGCGCGGACGTCACGGGAAGTCGGTGTTGACCATCAGCGGCGTGAAGCTCACAGATTTGGGTCGCTTTGACTGCGAGGCGCTGAGCCGGATCGGAGGCCATCAGAAGAGCATGTTCCTGGATATCGAGTGTGAGTATTGACACACACACACACACACACACACACACACACTGGGATCAATTTGTAATAGCTTTATCAACTACTACACATATATGATTTTCTTAATAAACAAAGGTATGTTAGATGACTTTGAGATTACTAGTCAAAAGTATTGCACACAAAAATAAATGGAAATCAGAAGCGAAGCAGTCGTAATATTATGTCTTTATGGACATGTCTGACCCTCTAACATCCGTCTATGTTCAAGAGGTGTTGAGAAAACACTTTAAATCCAGTGGTGGAAGAAGTACTCATATATTTTACTCCAGTAAAACAAGTAAAAGCACAGTTTAGAAATACAAAAAGTACAAAAAGTAGTTATTATTTGGAACTATATATATATAGGAGTAAAATCAAGGATTGCTTCCAAACTGTAAAAGTATAAAGTACATCAAAGTATCTGAAATGTGTACTTGTTCGGAGTTTATGAGTACATGTACCTAGATACTTTCCAACACACTCCTCACAATATTTTCGACATGTCTTACGGCGGCCCTTTCTCTTCTCCTGGGCGATTAAGTGTGTAAATGTTTTCATCCCTTGTACTGACCACGCCTCTAACCCCCCCCCCCCCCCTAAACCTAAATAGCATTCAACAAATTCCACATTGTCCCCTACTAAATAAATCCCATGTTCAAGTTCATTCTGACGTCAGCGGTTACGAGATGTGATCATTGTCTGAAGGCTAAAGGACGAGGACAACGAGGCCCAGCTGACCTCCTCCACTCTCCATCAGCGCCTCGGATCCTTGATGTGGAAAGGAAACGCATCAAGGACTAAACCCAGGAGACATCGGAGTGCAAAAGTTCAGTCGTGATAACTCTTCCTCGCTCTGGGGTTGTTTTTCTCTCAGAAGTTCATTATCTAACAATAAAGACTCTCACACACACACACACACACACACACACACACACACACACACACACACACACACGCTTCAGAGGGTTAATTAGTGAGAGGATATCAGGCGTCTGCCCCCCCGTGATGGCACCCTGTCCTCCATGCTGGTGGTGTTCGGCGGCCTAATGAACTCTGAAGCAACCATCTCCGTCTTGGCCTCAGAAGTGTTCATTCTGAGAGCGGCTGACGAGACGAGCGGAAAGAGCTGGTTCTGTTTCCTTTGTGGAGCAGCACGTCCACCGTGAAGCTCAGAGGACCACGGAGATAAGATTAGAGAAGAAGCATGGATCCCAATTTGGGAAATGTTTGAGTTGCAGCCGCATAAATCCATCCATCTATCTCTCTCTCTCTCTCCTCTCTCTCTCTCTCTCTATCTATCTCTCTTTCTATCTATCTATCTCTCTATCTCTCTTTCTATCCATCCATCCATCTATCTCTCTTTCTATCTATCTATCTCTCTATCTCTCTTTCTATCTATCCATCCATCTATCTCTCTATCTATCTATCCATCCATCCATCTATCTATCTCTCTATCCATCCATCCATCTATCTCTCTATCCATCCATCCATCTATCTCTCTATCCATCCATCTATCCATCCATCCATCTATCCATCCATCCATCCATCCATCCATCTCTCTATCTATCCATCTATCTCTCTATCTCTCTTTCTATCTATCCATCCATCTATCTCTCTATTTCTCTCTCTATCTCTCTATCCATCTATCTCTCTATCTATCCATCCATCTATCTCTCTATCTCTCTTTCTATCTATCCATCCATCTATCTCTCTATTTCTCTTTCTATCTATCCATCCATCTCTCTCTCCATCTCTCTATCCATCCATCCATCTATCTATCTCTCTATCTCTCTCTCCATCTCTCCATCTCTCCATCTGTCTATAAAGCAGGATATGATATACATTAATTGAGCAAGGAGTGGATTATTAAAGATTGAACATGAGGACCGGGCGGACAGACACGTCCCGTACGCTCAGAGAGACGGCGCGGGGAAAGGGGGATGCTGCCTCTCCACCGTCTCCTCCTCTGACCGAGCTGACTTTCAGGTTTCTGTGTTGTGTATCGTTCGTAGAAAGGCCCACGTCCTTCCAAGGAGCCCAGCTGCTGTCGTGACTTCGTGTTTCTGGAGACCCCCGCTCTGCAGGAGGAGAGTGTGTCACCAAACTAATGAACTCATTTACTAAGCCTCTGCCGGCCGGGGGGGATAGCGTCCATGACGGAGAGCCAGGCATCAATCTCTCTAATGGAACCCTGCGAGCGAGCATCAATACCCACAATCCTCTCTGGCTGGAGAAGCCCTCCGTCGTCCATTACTGCCCTTCCTATTCGCCGGGGCAACATGAGCCTCCGTTCGCATCCTTTATTGTTATTGTTACGGAGATGCCCCCCCCCCCCCCCCTCCTGGCTGCAATTAAGTTGTTATTTTTAACAGGCCGTTTTGGATTAATTAAATGCTTCTTTCTTTAAAGGAATACGTGCGGGTCGAGCCTCAGCGAGTCGTTTTATGTCTTTGATCAGAAGCAGAGACGCTTCACCTTTGATTCCAGGGTTTCATTGGCTGCCGCCTAATTCCCCGACACGCAGCCGTTACTCCGTCTGCCCTCGATGTCCTGTTTTAGCACAACGAGCGGATTTGCCACAGAAACGAGGCGAGTGTTTCTGACAGATATACAGAGGTGGAGTACAAATACTTCATTACTGTACTTAAGTACATTCTTCTGGTATCAGTACTTTACTCCACTACTTATTTTTCTGACGACTTTTTACTTTGACTTCTCACATGTTGAACTCAAATACCTGTACTTTCTACTTCTTACATGTTGAACTCAAATACCTGTACTTTCTACTTCTCACATGTTGAACACAAATACCTGTACTTTCTACTTCTTACATGTTGAACTCAAATACCTGTACTTTCTACTTCTCACATGTTGAACTCAAATACCTGTACTTTCTACTTCTTACATGTTGAACACAAATACCTGTACTTTCTACTTCTTACATGTTGAACTCAAATACCTGTACTTTCTACTTCTTACATGTTGAACACAAATACCTGTACTTTCTACTTCTTACACGTTGAACTCAAATACCTGTACTTTCTACTTCTCACATGTTGAACTCAAATACCTGTACTTTCTACTTCTCACATGTTGAACTCAAATACCTGTACTTTCTACTTCTCACATGTTGAACTCAAATACCTGTACTTTCTACTTCTTACATGTTGAACTCAAATACCTGTACTTTCTACTTCTTACATGTTGAACTCAAATACCTGTACTTTCTACTTCTCTCATGTTGAACTCAAATACCTGTACTTTCTACTTCTCACATGTTGAACTCAAATACCTGTACTTTCTACTTCTCACATGTTGAACTCAAATACCTGTACTTTCTACTTCTTACATGTTGAACTCAAATACCTGTACTTTCTACTTCTTACATGTTGAACTCAAATACCTGTACTTTCTACTTCTCACATGTTGAACTCAAATACCTGTACTTTCTACTTCTCACATGTTGAACTCAAATACCTGTACTTTCTACTTCTTACATGTTGAACTCAAATACCTGTACTTTCTACTTCTCACATGTTGAACTCAAATACCTGTACTTTCTACTTCTTACATGTTGAACTCAAATACCTGTACTTTCTACTTCTCACATGTTGAACTCAAATACCTGTACTTTCTACTTCTCACATGTTGAACCCAAATACCTGTACTTTCTACTTCTCACATGTTGAACTCAAATACCTGTACTTTCTACTTCTTACATGTTGAACTCAAATACCTGTACTTTCTACTTCTTACATGTTGAACTCAAATACCTGTACTTTCTACTTCTCACATGTTGAACCCAAATACCTGTACTTTCTACTTCTCACATGTTGAACTCAAATACCTGTACTTTCTACTTCTTACATGTTGAACTCAAATACCTGTACTTTCTACTTCTCACATGTTGAACTCAAATACCTGTACTTTCTTCTTCTCACATGTTGAACTCAAATACCTGTACTTTCTACTTCTTACATGTTGAACTCAAATACCTGTACTTTCTACTTCTCACATGTTGAACTCAAATACCTGTACTTTCTACTTCTCACATGTTCTACTTGAGTAAAGGATGTGTGTACTCTTTGTACTCTTCCCCTCTCTGCAGATATCCCAAAGCTCCTGAGCAACCACACCATCTTCTACTCGTGGGAGGGCAACGCGGTGAACATCAGCTGCGACGTGATGTCCAACCCTCCGGCCACCATGCTGTGGAGGAGAGAGAGGTTCACCATCTCTGCCGAGGGCACGACCAACACCAGGGTGCACAGCGCCGAGGGCAGGTCTGTGCTGGAGGTGGGTGCCAGAGAGCAATACTGAATATATGAAGGGACAGACGAAACATGGCAGCTATGAGAGTCATAATGAACGATAATAACATTCTGCAATACCATGATTATTGTTAGTGAGTAGAACGGATAGTTAAGAGTTAAGCTTTGCAATTTTGAGTTTATAGATTGCTTATCTTCACGCTCTCCTGTATATTTTCTACTTTTTAATGCGGTTTTAATTCTATTTTGAGATGTTTAAGTCTTGGCAGTGCCTTGTTTTGTTTTGTTGTTGTTGACATTTCTCAATTTGGGATCAATAAAGGACCTCTAATCTAATCTCTCATGAATATAATATTTCCGCTTCCAGGTGACGCCGATGTCCGACAGAGACTTTGGACGCTACAACTGCACGGCGAGGAACAATATCGGGGTTCGATATCAGGAGTTCATTCTGGCGCAGGCAGGTGAGTGTCCCTGATCTGATATGGAGGTGTGCGACCCTTGACCCCCGACACGCTCACAGCGCCAGGACCTGTGCGAGGGCTTTGTAACTCCGCCTCTCCTCTCATGGGAATAGCTTTATTTGAATCTCTCAGGAAGATAAATACCTCTGCAGCTCCTCTGCAGATCAGAGTGATTTACCCACCCCTCGCTGTTTACTGAAGGACCCCCAATCTACGCTGGAGCCGGTTTATACACAATCGTGCGGTCCAATTATCCTTAGTGCAGATTAAACGTGCAGCAAAACGCTGAGCGGACGTGTATTCTTGGTACGTGTATTCCTGTTCTCACACACACACACACACACACACACACACACACACACACACACACAGAGACACACACACAGACTGACGCACACACACACACACACAGAGACACACACAAACAGACGGACGCGCACACACACAGACGCACACACACACACACACACACACACACACACACACACAGACTGACGCACAGACACACAGACACACACAGAGACACACACACAGACGCACACACACACACACACACAGACGCACACACACACACACAGACAGACAGACAGACAGACAGACAGACACACAGACACAGACACACACAGACACACACAGACAGTTTGAAGCTGCAGTGACTCACTTAACTTTGATGTCAGAGATGTGATGGGTAGGGACAGCGAGTACGACCTTCAGCATTTAGCATTTAGTTTAAATAGTGAGTTTCTCTCTGAACGACATTTTACAAAAGACTGGAATATTCTTCCAGCTGAGCTTCAAACACTGACTTTAACTATTTCTCTTATAGTGCGAAACATGAATATTAAGCAACCAGTCATGCCAACATTAATACCCCTGTAATCTGAGTTCTCCAATTGTAATTGCAATATTTTATTTTTACTGTATTATGTACTATTTCATTGACCTGTACTTTAAATGTTTGTGTGATAGAGATTATGACTTTTTTGTTAGTGTATGTTGATTGTTATATCACTCATGTCAGTGCCATTAAGGCCGTTCATGTTATCACTAGTTGTTAAGTACACGGACCCGGTTCCGGGCCGAAATCGCGTGCTTTGCAGGAAACAACTTCTAAGGAACCTTAATATTTAATAAACTATGAATATTTTATATCCATATAACGGAAAAAACTCATTAAACTGATCTTTTTCATTTTATTTTTTTTTAAAACACACAATGCTAACACTGACCCTCTGAATTAGCCCCGAGCGAAAAATGCTAACCTATTACTGCACCAAAAATCACTCCTAGCTCCCTTATTACTTATCCTAGGTGCACATTCAACACATCGTTTATGATCGCAAGGAGACACAGAATCTAACGGTGCCCACCTCAACACTGAAAGATACAAACTCGCGACGTTATCAACAAAAACGTACATCAAAACATGTGGCGCTAGGTAGCCACAACCGCTAACATGGCTTACCTAGGTCAAAACTGGTCTTCAATGGCATTGAAACGATAAAAACGATGGTGTAGTTGATCCATAGGTTAATCCAATGTGTCTGTGTCCCCTTTGAAATGTTCTGTTAATCTATAAGCAATAAAACAGCGTTTCCGTTTCTAGAAGTCAGAGCAGGGATATTTCTACCCTCTGCTGCAAGCTTGCATGCAAAAAGACACAACAATTTTTTTTAACATGAGTGTGTGCGGGACGATTTCTTTTTGCTAAACCTCTCTAAAAAGGGGAAATATCACTTGTTTTGCATCAATCTTGATACAGGGTACTTATTATATGTTGTACTTTGGATTCCTAAAGCTTTAAGTCTACTAACCCATCGTCCAAGGTTAGTTTTCACTATAAGTACAACATATGTTTTGGACGGACACTATCATTTACAGTTTTTTACCATGTTCAATCTGAATTTTCTTTAAAATAAAAATATTGATTCTGACTTTTCTACATCCAACTCACAGGTGTATTACTTTGAGAACAAAGATTATTAATTTAACCCATTTAGAAGATATGGTCATTTGATCTGGGAATGTCTTTTTCGAGCCTGACGAGGCACGTCATACAAATGAACCTGGAAATGAGCGTTAACCGGCCCCTCTTGTTCTCTTTGCCTCGTGTCTTCCATGAAGTGTCCCTGCTGTTGGACGATTAAAGTACTTCTGATTTCTCTTTTCCAGACGTCCCATCAAGTCCGTACTCGGTGCGTCTCTCAGCTGTTTCCCAGCGTTTAGCCACCGTCACCTTCATGAAGCCAGACTCCCATGGAGGCGTTCCCATCAGCTTCTACCTGGTCCAGTACAAAGACGTGGGGTCTCAGGAGTGGAGGGACGTGAAGTCTCACAGCATCCAGAGTGAGTGGGAGATATATTGTTCTGATGCCCTTTTCTCTTCCTTTATGGGTAATAAATGTTTAGTGAGCCTCATTGTGCACAACATGTTGTTATTGTGCATGCTCAGCTCATTTCCCTGACAAAGACCATTTCCTTTATGTGTACATGAGGGGGGGGGGGTTAGAGGCGTGATCAGTACAAGTGATGAAAACATTTACACACGTAATCGCCCAGGAGAAGAGAAAGGGCCGCCGTAAGACATGTCGAAAATATTGTGAGGAGTGTGTTGGAAAGTATCTAGGTACATGTACTCATACACTCGGAACAAGTACACATTTCAGATACTTTGATGTACTTTATACTTTTACAGTTTGGAAGCAACTCCTATATATATATTGTTCCAAATAATAACTACTTTTTGTACTTTTTGTATTTTAAACTGTGCTTTTACTTGTTTTTACTGGAGTAAAATATATGAGTACTTCTTCCACCACTGGATTAAAGTGTTTTCTCAACACCTCTTGAACATAGACTGATGTTAGAGGGTCAGACATGTCCATAAAGACATAATATTACAACTGCTTCGCTTCTGATTTCCATTGAGTTTTGTGTGCAATACTTTTGACTAGTAATCTCAATCTCAACCAAGATGGAGCTAATAGATTTTTTTAAACCCTTCTCAAACTTTTTTCAATAATGTACCCCTTTTGAAAAAGAAATGTAGCCTTTTCAAACCTTTTATTTATCCAGGTGTATCCCATTGAGCCACGTGCCCCCTGATCAGCGCTAAAACTATTTGTTAGGGGGAAAAGCCTATAAAGAGGTACGGCACAGCGCTGCACCATCAGAGTCTGATTCATTAAAACAACAACAGTAACTGAGAAACACTTCAATGCTACATTTCAAATGTTTACAACTAAATTCATGGCAAACCAATTTTAACATCAAGCGATAACACTGAGACGACATTAGCTGCATTGAACTGATCTTTTTAATAAGTTGTACTTAATGCAGTGAAACATGGGCTCGAGCTTCACTGAGGGCCTTCGTCATTCTGACAGCGAGGCACCTGCAGCTATTACACCTAGTGTTTTGAAATATGTGAAACTCTGTTAATATAAAACCCACACTGCTCAAACTTCCTTACTTTTCCTCACATTGGTTTATTTATTTATCTATTTATTTATTTAGGGGCGTGGGGAACGAAGAGCAAAAGATATGAGCATTTTATGAGCATGGGATTTTGACCCCTCATATAAACATATGCATAATGCTATACTTTGCGGCCACACGCTGTTGCCAAGCAACGCTTATTGTTTAGGTCCTTTGATAAGCAGCCAGTCAAATAATTAACTAGAACTAGCTAGATCTGATAGATTTGGACATAGACGCGAGTGAAGTCTAACCGGACGCGAGAGAGGGATCAGATCAGCTGCTGCTGACGGAGAACACGCAGCTCTGCATGATCACAGCTCCCCGCGGTGACGGAGCGTTGAGCAAAATACACGAAGAGTTAGACCGAACACACTCAGCTAGTGTATCTACTCTGGAACTAGCTCAACTAGTTATACATATATGTATTCTTTACTGTCGGGTCACTTATTACAGGTTCAGCGAGCTGCGGGAGACCGACGGGCTCTCAGGAGAGGCAGAGGGAAACTTCTAAAAACTTAATTCAAAACTGTAAACTTTTGAATAAACTAGTTAATCTACTATTAGTAGTTTGTTCAAATGCATTAATTATGTTGTTTTTTTCATTAAAATAAATCTCACGTACCCCCTGCAGTACTCCAACGTACCCCTAGGGTCCGCGTACCCCCATCTGAGAACCACTGCCTTACACAATATAATATTCCACTCTGAATGCATTGTTGCTTTAATTCAAATGATGGATGATGACTTTAATCGTGCACCCGTTCTTCAATGACGAATATAAATGCAGATTGTGAGCAAGGGAAAGTCGCAACCAACTCACGTTCGACCAAAAGGAACATTAGTAGTTTTGTCACACACTTTGAAAGTTATCGAGAAGCTTCCAGAAAACTTTCCCCAGCATGTTTTGTTCTTCGGATACCAGAAGCCGCATCACATGATCCTCCTCCTCCTCCTCCTCCTCCTCCTCCACCTCCTCCTCCTCCTCCTCCTCCAGATTGATTTCTGAGCCGGTACAGGTGAAGGATGGCGGGGGAAAGAAGCCGAGAGGACTGATGGTTTGGTGATAAGCAGGTCTGACTAACCTGAAGGGCTTTTCTCTAATATCCCTCATTCCAGAGTCCATTAAGATATGTGGATGCAGGGAGGAGGGTACTGAAGGCTCATTACGGAGTCCTTTCCCTCGCCTGCAGTGTGTGATATTGGTTTAAATGCATGTAAAGGGTCTGCAAAGGCTAACATCCCTACGTGCACGCCACTTTGTGAGCATTAAAGCATGCGAACAAGGCATTAAAGATACTAATATGAACCTGAAAGGAGCTTCAAACGTCCGTTTTGACACGTCAGACATCAGGATGAAGTAACGTCGTCTCTCGAGGTAATCTTTGCTGATTATTCTGCATTATATAAACGAGATATTAAAGCAGACTAATTACAAACCCTCTAGGGCTGCACGATTTGGGGAATAATCTAATTGCGATTTTTCTGACAGATATTGCCAATCGATTTGTGATATTTGTTTCTAAGCGACCCAACGGAAGTTTATTGTAAAATGCGGCCATGTCTCCGGCTAGGAAGGTCGCATCAAAGTGCTCTCTAGCGCCCCGCAGCCCGAGCTACGAGTGAAAGAACTAAACTTACAAGAAACTTCCGTTGCTTTAAAGTCGAGCTTCAGTTTCAGATTCACCTGTAATAGAAACACGTGATGGAGCGTCACTGACCTGACTCAGACCATCTAAAGCTCCACTGGAAGCCATCTGGAAAGGGCAGGCACCTTCAAAGATACTTGGCAGGTGATTGGATCAATCTGTCTATCACCTGCTATCATGGGCCACTTCTGATTGGTTAACAAAGGCTGGTACATGTGGAGCTCAGCACTTCTGATTGGTTAGCAAAGGCTGGTACATGTGGAGCACAGCACTTCTGATTGGTGTGGATGACTGACACACAAGAAGAACAAAAACAAACAAAACACTTTTAAATATCGCAGGCTTTGCGATTTGATAATTGCCTGAAGCCTCTTCAGCATCTCTACACAATAAACCCTCCACTATCATGAGATGCCTGGACTCGTTGCATTTGAATGCGTTTGCCCAAATTGAAATGTCTGTTTATGGCTGGAAAGTAAACCTTGTGCCGCCGCAAATTGCAGAACGTGTTATCAGTTCCAGGATTGAAGAACTGCAGAAGCACCGATTGCTATTCAAGTATTTAATTTGTGCAGTCGGACAAAAACAACTGCTTTCACTCGGGCTCATTGCAGCGCCGCTGAATACGGAGGGTTCGTTCATGGACTCAAGGATTTCATCACGAATGTGGATTTTATAATAATCATAAAGTTATCGTGTGAAGGCAGCAGATTTCACTGTCTCTGTGATTAGATGCCGTTGAATCATCGTCTTTAATATTTCACTACCAATTAAAGCAGATTATGTTCTGTATTCACAGACTGATAATCTTTTCATAAACTATTTATTATTACTGCCTTATAAGTCTTTAACTTTTTACATTTATCGGACAAACTATAACTCAACTTGGACATTAAACTTAAATAGTAATCTGAAATGTCTCAATGTTATTTCAGGTTATAGCATGCTTTACTGCTATTGGTCTTTTTGTATTTGCTACCTATTAAAGCAGGCAATTACAGAGATGATTACACTGTAAATCAGGGGTGTCAAACTCAAGGCCCGGGGGCCAAATCTGGCCCGCGACTTCATTTCATGTGGCCCGCAAGAGCTTGCAAAGAATATAATATGTTTATTATACGGTTACATGCCACTTTACAGAAGCAGGTTGCCCATAAACTACATGTCCCACAATGCATCTCGTTTTGTGACATGCACTGAAGAGACTCACAATTATTTGCCCTGGACTTCTGCTTTCAGACGTAGTTCATTGCTAAGTTATTATCCTATCCGATAATAATCAAATTCAGAGGCAATAATGTAATATAATACATTATATATATTATATATGTATATTTATAGTTACAACCGGCCCTTTGAGTGCAACCATAATGTTAATGTGGCCCGCGATGAAATTGAGTTTGACACCCCTGCTATAAAGTACCTGCTATGTATTTACATACTAATAATCTTCTTCTATAAGGCTGCAGCCACACGAGGACTATAACGGAAACGCACCTCAATCGTTATTAAAAAAGTCTACACGCAACAGGCACCAGAAGCGTGTCTGTCCACACGAGGCCGCTCGAACCGCTGGAGACGCTGTAGTACATATGCCGGGCCTGTAAGTGGCGCTGTACTCCTGGAGACGCTGTAGTACATATGCCGGGCCTGTAAGTGGCGCTGTACTCCTGGAGACGCTGTAGTACATATGCCGGGCCTGTAAGTGGCGCCGTACTCCTGCCACAAAGCACACCAAAAGCAGCGAAGAAGACTTCTGTGGTTGCCATGGTTGCCCTTCTGTTTATTCTCCGCAGCAGAGGTGGGGTTTCGCCGGTCAACATGTCCGTTAAAGTTTAAATCTTCCGGACAAAATGAGAAAAGTGCCGGTCGAAGGTCTTCTTTGTTATTTATTGAGCTTTAAAACAAATGAATAACGACTCTGTATAATAACAGAATAATACACGGAGGTAAACTAGTTTAGTTTGAGAGGTAATTAAAATAGCTACGGGTGATGACTTGAAGTGTGTGTTCTGTTCCGCTCGTCGCTCCGTCACAGCGGGCGGAGCTCTGATCATGCAGAGCTGCGTGTCTCCTGTCCGATTAGACTTCACTCGCGTGTGTGTCCATATCCATCAGATCTAGCTGGAAGCTCCTGCTGGGTGCGCTGTCCTGCGTGACACCGGGACCTGGTTTGAAACACTGGGGCTATGGCGTCATCGTTAGCAGGAAATGATCGTTGGCCCCCCCAGAGCATTTCGTCCGCAGATCTACCCACCTTGGGACCCGTTATCGTTATCTGCGTTTCCTGCTGTCGGCCTTGTGTGGCCGAACCGTCTATCCGATGGAGAACTGTTGCAGATACGACCGTTATCGTCCTCGTGTGGCTGCAGCCGAAGTCTTTTACAGCTTTACTGCTGTTCCAAGATGCATTTTAGGACATCTATACTTAAATAACAAATATGAGAAATCTTTTATAATAAGAATTTTCCTTCGGGAAGAAACAGCCAATGGGAATCAAGCATCAGCTCAGGGTCACTAGTGCCCCTTTCACACCAACGCGTTTTCAGCTCCGGCTCGGAAAGCTGTTTTTTCCTGTTCACACCGCAGAGGCGCCGCCTCTTAGCTCGGGAATCCGGTTCACTTCCAGCTCCAAAAAAAATTGTCGGTCTAGAGGCAAGAGCTTCGGAGCTAAGAGGCGGCGTCGCTTACGTCTCTCTTACGTCGAGGCGGGTTGAAGTAGATGCTGAAGACCACAAAGAAGTCTTGCATTTCGCATGTAAAGTTCCAAGTAAAGCCGTCCCTTGTAAAGTCGTCCGATGCCTTCCATGTCGTTTCGTGAGAGGATAACCAAAGCGAACAGCGCTTCAATACAATCGGCCATTGTTGTTGTTGTCGATGTGAGGGATTTCCGCGCGGTTTGGATTTTATGAAGCAGGCACGTAGACGCTGACGTCATGACTAGTGCTGCGTACCTGGACTCACATTCAGGTTCAGGTCCGGACTCAAGTCCAGAGGTTCAGGTTCAGGTCCGGACTTATAAGTCCGGACATGAACCCATGGCTTGTGTCAAGTTGTGTGAGTAACTAAAGTGAACTTATTGTGAGCTAATTATCAATTGAAAATTAACAATAATCAACTCAACTTCAAACTCGTCAGGTTTATTGCGCTCCCTTCCAACTTGTGTCTACATTTCTCTACAAAGTACACATGTAAAAAAACACTTTTTGCCACTTAGTCTACAAATGACTTATGACAGCAACTACAGTGAACTACTACAAAGTTCAAACATTTATTTCATTTACCAAACTAAAGTAACCAAACAGTCCCTGAGCTGACTGAGCCTCAATCCCTAAAGCTTTGCTGAAAGGTCGAGTGTAGAGTAGACTATACGCATTACACTGTTACACACCTACTATACAGTATAGGCTAAACTGTAGTGACTGAACAGTCAGAGCGTGCTGTACTGTCTGTACACCATGTATTTTCTACAACTCTACATGTGTACATTATACAGTACATACTACATACATAGTGATGTACATACATACTGTTAGAAATTAAAATCAATGTTGATATGGCGTAATTTTGAATTAAATACACTATTTAATTTAAATCAGTTTTATTCTGAAAAAACCGGAAGTTCACACTATTAACTTAATACTTTTATTCTGAAAAGTATTCACTTCCGGTTAGCATTAGCATGTGGCGAAATGCTACGTTTTCAAACCGTGAATCAAAGGTGAAAGGACATGTGATGTTGTACACTGAGCACACTGGGATTAGCACTCATTTATTGACGCTGAATAACGTTCATCAGGGAATGTTTAAATAACCACAGACACCAGAATATACGTAAGTGCTAGTTTTTTTGCGAGTCCAAGTACCGGTCCCCGACGTTCCGGTTTTAACCGGACTTGAACCGAAACTTTTTACAAGTCCAGTACCGGTTCGGCTGGCCGGTACGCAGCACTAGCCATGACGCAGCAGCGGCAGCTCTGGGCGGTGTGAGCAGAGCGGGAGCAGAAAGGGGAACCCGGAGCTGAACCAGAAAAGCTCCCGCTCGGAGCCAGAAGGGAAAAGCGCTGGTGTGAAAGACATCCATCCTATTCTCGTAAAAACTGTATATGGAGCGACTTGAGGTTATTTTATTACATCTGGTACAAAGTAAAAACTAGCTTTTACTGCACCTTGCAACCACAAATAAGAGACGTTAATTGCATTTGTATCATTAAACAAAGTAATTGGTCTTGGAAGATTTCCAAAATCAGATGTTAAGCTTTACAGCTAATTACCTCATCACACAGTACATTATTGTTAGACGCTTTTATCCAAAGCGACTCACATACTCAATACTGTGGGCAATCCCCACCGGAGCACTTTGAGGTGAAGTGTCTCAGGGACACAACGACATGCTGACTGCAGTGGGGTTTGAACCTGCACCACACACCGCCTACTACAGTGCTCTGAGATGAGTGACTTGCATTTCTAGCAAGACCAGAAACTGTCCTGAACATTTTGATATGTAACACATGGGGTGCCATGGTATAACAAAACATCTTCAAATCCAGAAAATACCCTGAGCCTCCAGAGGGTCTCGTTAGATATACAGATATAAGGCTGGTTTGTTCCCGCTCTTTTCCTCCCGCTGTGTGCATGATTGATGGCCCGCACATGTGTCCAGGGGTCATGACCTCTGACCTTTGACCTCTCTCCTCAGCGACGGTGGTTTCTGACGGCGCTGGAGCCCAACACCACCTACGAGGTCCGAGTGGCAGCCGTCAACGGGAAGGGTCAGGGAGAGTTCAGCCACACGGAGAGCTTCCAGACTCTACCTATCCGTGAGTTCACCCTCTGTTTAACACCACACACAGCTAGCTTCCAGACTTTACCTATCCGTGAGTTCACCCTCTGTTTAACACCCACACACAGCTAGCTTCCAGACTCT
>JAMFTG010000954.1:72500-74616 GCA_023974075.1 Chaenocephalus aceratus
GTATCCTCGTGCCACTTAGAATTCATGTTTTTTCAAAGAGCACACACAGGCTCTCCAAATCCACTCATCCGTTTAAGTAGTGTGTGTGTGTGTGTGTGTGTGTGTGTGTGTGTGTGTGTGTGTGTGGTGTGTGTGTGTGTGTGTGTGTTGTGTGTGTGTGTGTGTGTGTGTGTGTGTGTGTGTGTGTGTGTGTGTGTGTGTGTGTGTGTGTGTGTGTGTGTGTATTACTATACTTGTGGGGACCTAAATCTGTTTACATAGTCACGTGTGGGGACTCGCCTCCCTTATGGGGACAAATTGGAAATGTTGGAAATTGTGTGTGTGTGTGTATATATATGTGTGTGTGTGTGTGTGTGTGTGTGTGTGTGTGCGTGTGTATTACTATACCTGTGGGGACCTAAATCTGTTTACATAGTCACGTGTGGGGACTCGCATCCCTTATGGGGACAAATTGGAAATGTTGGAAATTGTGTGTGTGTGTGTGTTACTATACTTGTGGGGACCTAAATCTGTTTACACAGTCACGTGTGGGGACTCGCTTCCCTTATGGGGACAAATTGGAGGTCTCCATAAGGGGCATCATTAATTTTAGGGTCTAGACTTGGTTAGGGTTAGGCATGTGTTGGTTTTGGTTAAGGTTAGGATAAGTCTCTAGGAAAAGCATGTAAGTCAATGTAATGTCCCCTGAAGTGGTGTATGTGTGGTGTGTGGTGTGTGTGTGTGTGTGTGTGTGTGTGTGTGTGTGTGTGTGTGTGTGTGTGTGTAAAATAGCGCAACCCAAAGCAGCTTAAACTCACAAGATAAGGCGCGCTGCTGAGATGCGGCCAGGCAGCAGCAGAGACGGCGCTCTCCGCAGGACTAAGTGGATTTGGGCCAGATCTCCCATCTCCCCGATGCTAAAGTGTCCGAGCCGGCCTTCTCGCTGTCTCTCGAGGAAGTGACAGCGGTTTTAAAATCATTCAGATGAAAAGCACGCTGAGGAACAGAGGGTCAGGAAATCTCAGTGAGGCTTTCGAAGGCCGTGCGGGACGCCAGTGGCAGATGCTTCACACCCCAGTAATCGTGCTGCCTTCACTGGCATCGGGAAACACACAAATGCTTCATCACGCGTAAGGCATGGGAACGGATTAGTCTGGAAACATGCACACACACACAGAGACCATCACAGTGACCTGACCATCCAGGAACATGTTAAATACATTCACGACCGTGCGCCTTGACGCCTGGTTTGCACACTTATATCCAACATCGGGAGGGAAAAGGGACCAAGGAGGCAAGAAGGGTAAGCACTCAGAACACTTGGCAAAGCTCTTGGCTAGGTCCTTTGTTTTAAAATGGAAGAAGGCTGTAAGGACGTGGGAAAGAGAAAAGGGCACGAAGGGGCAGAGAGATATCACAGGGCTCGTGTGAACTTGATGAAAAACATTATTTACCCCGATTCGAGCGTGGGCGTTTTTCCCTCCCGCCTCAAAGTGGGGTTGCTCTCACAAAGGGCTACGCTGCTGTTAAAGCAACACCACTTCCCTCCGATGCTGCCGACTGAACGGAAAAGCATTGATTGAAGTTGAACTCGAGTGTTGCGATGCATTTGTTTTTACATGTCTCCCCCCTTGTTGTGTCTCGCAGGATAAAGAAGAGCAGTGGATGACCAAGCTGGTCCCGGGGATGAATGATTTCGCCATGCTGCAGCCGCTGCAGTGGAACACCAGATACGAAGTGGAGATAACGGCACGAAACGTCAAGGGCCTGTCGGAGCCCAGCTTCTACCAGTTCTTCATGCCCCAGAAACCTGACATTACAGGTAACAGCCCCATCACAGAAGAGTGCTGCATTGTGCCTTCTCCATTATACATCCCCGCGCTGCAATGGATTTCTATCTGTGTGGTTGTTGAGTGGCGTTTCATCTGAGAGAAAAACACGTTGCTTTCCAGTCAAAAGCAGGACATTATTCTGCTGTGAAACGTCCTTTCAGCTGCCACTCAAACTCTCGCGTGGACACAGCACAGTCTACATTCATCTGAAACACAATTACAAGATGTCAGCACATCATCCCGTAGCAGTATGTATACTCATGGGTGGAATCATTGGACTGACCCTGACATTGCTCAAGGAGATA
>JAMFTG010000955.1:0-86906 GCA_023974075.1 Chaenocephalus aceratus
GGAGGCGAGGGGCGAGGGGAGGAGAGGAGCGAGGGGGGAGGAGCGAGGGGGGAGGAGCGAGGAGCGAGGGCAGAGGAGCGAGGGGCGAGGGGAGAGGGGCGAGGGGGGGAGGAGCGAGGGGGAGGGGAGAGAGCGAGGGGCGAGGGGAGAGGAGCGAGGGGGAGGAGCGAGGGGCGAGGGGAGAGGGGCGAGGGGAGAGGGGCGAGGGGAGAGGGGCGAGGGGCGAGGGGAGAGGACTCGTCCCACCCTCATATGACGGCCTGCGATTGCCCTTGTAACCGTCCTTTGAACCGGACAGTCACATCGATGAACCACTTTAAAACAAAATAATGCTTACGAGCAGGGATCTCCCGATCACCTGTTTTTGCTCCCGATCCGATTCCGATCATTTGATTTTGACAATCTGCCGATACCGATGTTTCCCGATCCGATCTTTATGCGTTAAGAGAGAAAAACTAACAGATAACAGCTGGTCATCAACGCGATTGATTCAGCTATCTGGCTGTTATTGTTTTGGCCTTTTCTCC
The DNA here is from genome assembly GCA_023974075.1 of Chaenocephalus aceratus. NCBI lineage: Eukaryota > Metazoa > Chordata > Actinopteri > Perciformes > Channichthyidae > Chaenocephalus > Chaenocephalus aceratus. Next base: position 528 of record JAMFTG010000955.1, read on the forward strand.
GTTCTGGGGCCGTTCCTCTTTCCTTTTGAAAGCCTCTGAAAGTGTCGGTTGTTTCCGTGCCGTTACCTGAGTGGCCGCTGTGCACTCGTCGTGTTGTTGTTGGTGTTTGTTTCTCAGGGTAGCGTATTAGATTGGTCGTGTTGAACGTCTGTTCTTTCCACCACCTTGCAAAACATTGCATCTGGCTGTTACACTGCCTTCGCTTTCAATTTCATAATACTTCCAAACTCCTGACATGTTCTCTGTCCCGAGTCACCGGCTGAACGTAGCCTCTCGTTAGCTTCCTGCTGCTATAGACACTGCGCCCACTCTGTTGCTTTGAGAGGAAGAACCAGGTCTGAAAACAAGCCCAACAGAAGCAGCACAAACATGATGTGTGTAATTTTAACCAAAGCTAAGTCCTCAGGAAGACTTTAAGACGTGAACATGGGCATTTTTGTTTTGTAACATTAACTAAAAAAAAAAAATCCCGATCCCCGATTTTTTGAAAATCACGTGATCGGCTCCGATCCCCGATCACGTGATCGGATCGGGACATCTCTACTTACAAGCGTAAATGAGCCGGATTTGAGCTTTAAGCTAATTTCCATCCGGAGTCCCGTCACATACGACTTCTAAGAACATGACATTTCTATACATTGATAAATACATGACATGCGGAAAGAGCACGAGCAGCACGTGCATTACACACATGGCAGTACAATGTAGCAGCTACGACATGTGCAGGGCAAGAGGAGATACAAGAGCTACGCAAAGGGCAAGAGGAGATACAAGAGCTACGCAAAGGGCAAGAGGAGATACAAGAGCTACGCAAAGGGCAAGAGGAGATACAAGAGCTACGCAAAGGGCAAGAGGAGATACAAGAGCTACGCAAAGGGCAAGAGGGAGATACAAGAGCTACGCAAAGGGCAAGAGGAGATACAAGAGCTACGCAAAGGGCAAGAGGAGATACAAGAAGCTACGCAAAGGGCAAGAGGAGATACAAGAGCTAAAGACCTACGCAAAGGGGCAAGAGGAGATACAAGAGCACGCAAAGGGCAAGAGGAGATACAAGAGCTACGCAAAGGGCAAAAGAGGAGATTACAAGAGCTACGCAAAGGGCAAGAGGAGATACAAGAGCTACGCAAAGGGCAAGAGGAGGATACAAGAGCTACGCAAAGGGCAAGGGAGGATACAAGAGCTACGCAAAGGGCAAGAGGAGATACAAGAGCTACGCAAAGGGCAAGAGGAGTACAAGAGCTAAGCATAAGCAAAGGAGAAAGAGTACAAGACCTACGCAAAGGGCAAGAGGAGATACAAGAGCTACGCAAAGGGCAAGAGGAGATACAAGAGCTACGCAAAGGGCAAGAGGAGATACAAGAGCTACGCAAAGGGCAAGAGGAGATACAAGAGCTACGCAAAGTGGCAAGAGGAGATACAGAGTACGCAAAGGGCAAGAGGAGATACAAGAGCTACGCAAAGGCAAGAGGAGATACAAGAGCTACGCAAAGGCAAGAGGAGATACAAGAGCTACGCAAAGGGCAAGAGGAGATACAAGAGCTACGCAAAAGGCAAGAGGAGATACAAGAGCTACGCAAAGGGCAAGAGGAGATACAAGAGCTACGCAAAGGGCAAGAGGAGATACAAGAGCTACGCAAAGGGCAAGAGGAGATACAAGAGCTACGCAAAGGGCAAGAGGAGATACCCCTGTGTTAAAGTGCACTTAGCGGTGAGGTGCACGTCTGTTTGTTTCTTAACCATTCTTTGAGTGGTCCTTTGAAGCTATTGAGAGTGTCTCAGTCCCGTGTCTCAGCTGGGAGGCTGTTCCACAAAGAGCTGTCTTTAATGGAGAGGACATGTTGTCCTTTGAAGCTATTGAGAGTGTCTCAGTCCCGTGTCTCAGCTGGGAGGCTGTTCCACAAAGAGCTGTCTTTAACGGAGAGGACATGTTGTCCTTTGAAGCTATTGAGAGTGTCTCAGTCCCGTGTCTCAGCTGGGAGGCTGTTCCACAAAGAGCTGTCTTTAACGGAGAGGACATGTTGTCCTTTGAAGCTATTGAGAGTGTCTCAGTCCCGTGTCTCAGCTGGGAGGCTGTTCCACAAAGAGCTGGCTTTAACGGAGAGGACATGTTGTCCTTTGAAGCTATTGAGAGTGTCTCAGTCCCGTGTCTCAGCTGGGAGGCTGTTCCACAAAGAGCTGTCTTTAACGGAGAGGACATGTTGTCCTTTGAAGCTATTGAGAGTGTCTCAGTCCCGTGTCTCAGCTGGGAGGCTGTTCCACAAAGAGCTGTCTTTGACGGAGAGGACATGTTGTCCAAAGGTGGTCCGTCTGCGGTGGACCTCACAGTCTCCTCTGGTTCCGGACCGAGTGCAGCGTCCAGTGGGTTTTGTGTGGAGGAATTCCCCTAAGGGAGGGGGGGGGGCAGTCCATGTAAACATTCTAAATAAAACAAACACTTTTAAAAGACTTAAAATGGTCAAAACTCAAGACATGGTGTTTCTCTAGGACGGTGCAGAGGTGGTATGAATGTGGCTTTCTGTGAGACACCTGGACAGCTCTCTTGAGCAGCTGTTCTCTGGGTTCAGGTTTGTGGCTCAAGCAAACGACCGATCTGTCAAACAGTACTCCATGTGGGACAAGAATCACACAGGTGTGACTCTGCAGCATCGACAGTTAAAGGTGGGGTAAGTTTGAGAAACCGGCTCGACATACACTTGTTGTTATATTCCATGGAAAGCTCTTAACGTCCGATAGCAATGAATATCTGAAGTGCTTTGAGAACAAATCCATACAAAAACATCGTCAGTGGAAGCCGTGGTTCTGTGGAAAGCACGACCAATCATCTGAGCCGGCTGAACTGGACGGCCTACCTGCCTGTCAGCCTTCCATCGGGGCACACACTGATCTCGTGCCCTCATTGGTCACGTGCGCGTCCGTGTGTGTTGGGGGAGGGGCTCTGTGAGGAAGTGGCAGATTTCTTCCGGCTGTGTATTTTCAAACTCTAGCCACTCGAGCTGGTTTCTCCACAATGACCTGCCCCACCTTTAAGAAAGGTCTGCAAGTTGACTGTAACGGTATTGGATACCTTCTTAATATGTTTCTTAAAAGTCGAGTTCGAGTATGACTCCAAGATACTTGAAGTGGGGGACTAGTTATAATTCTGCTCCGTTTAAAAACACATTGGATCCTTTGATTTTGACTGGTCGTCTACTGAACATCATGCATACTGGTTTGTTTGCGTTTAACTGTAAGCTAATGTTGTTCAGCCGGTGTTGAACCTCGTCCAAAGCATTTGAGAGACGGGATGAGATCATCTCAGTGTTCTTCCCGTGTACAAAGTTGACCGCATCATCGGCATACATTTGCACATTCAACTCAGGACATACATTAGGCAAGTCACTAATGTACAGAGAAAACAGTAATGGTCCAAGAATGGAGCCTTGTGGAACCCCAGCAGGGTTCACCAGGTCGGGGGATTTGGCACCGTTGACTAAAACACACTGTTTTCTGTTCGATAAGTAAGACTCAGCCCACTGTATTGAATCTGCTTTGTTGGAGCACTTGGTGGTCAGCGGTCAACAGCCTTCCTGAGATCAAGGAAGACAGCACCGACATAGGGCTCATGTCCAACATACATGTAACCTGTAAACATGATACAATGTACCGTCAGATAATAAGTACAGTGTTATAATCTGACACATAGTGAATGTGGGGGGGGGTTAGGGTCAGATCGAACCCTACCCCCCCACTTTGTATCTTCACATTAAATACAGATGTTTGATGTTTTACCCAGAATGCACTCTGTTTCCAGGGCAACCGTCTGCTCATCAAAGGAGGGAAAGTCGTGAACGATGATCAGTCGTTTTACGCCGACATCTACGTTGAGGACGGGATCATCAAGTACCTTCATTATTATGAATTGCTGACTTCCTGCTGTCCTCTCTGACTTCCTGTTGTCCTTTTTGACTTCATGTTGTCCTTTCAGAAATGTCTCTGACTTCCTGTTGTCCTCTCTGTCTTCCTGTTGTACTCTCTGACTTCCTGCTGTCCTCTCTGACTTCCAGTTGTCCTTTCTGACTTCCTGTTGTCCTTTCAGATATGTCTCTGACTTCCCATTGTCCTCTCTGACTTCCTGTTGTCCTCTCTGACTTCCTGTTGTCCTTTCAGATATGTCTCTGACTTCCCGTTGTCCTCTCTGACTTCCTGTTGTCCTCTCTGACTTCTTGTTGTCCTCTCTGACTTCCTGTTGTCCTCTCAGGCAGATGGGGGAGAGCCTCCTGGTCCCAGGAGGGGGTTTCCAGACGGTGGAGGCCTATGGTCAGCTGGTGTTTCCTGGAGGCATCGATGCTAACACCAGCCTGTTCTCCCCCCAGAGAGGCCAGCAGCCGGCAGACGACCTGCAACGAGGAACCAGAGCGGCTCTGTGTGGAGGAACCACCACCATCTGTAGGTACACCTGTATATAAACACAGCACCGTCTGTAGGTACACCTGTATATAAACACTGCACCGTCTGTAGGTACACCTGTATATAAACACAGCACCGTCTGTAGGTACACCTGTATATAAACACTGCACCGTCTGTAGGTACACCTGTATATAAACACAGCACCGTCTGTAGGTACACCTGTATATAAACACTGCACCGTCTGTAGGTACACCTGTATATAAACACAGCACCGTCTGTAGGTACACCTGTATATAAACACTGCACCGTCTGTAGGTACACCTGTATATAAACACAGCACCGTCTGTAGGTACACCTGTATATAAACACAGCACCGTCTGTAGGTACACCTGTATATAAACACAGCACCATCTGTAGGTACACCTGTATATAAACACAGCACCGTCTGTAGGTACACCTGTATATAAACACAGCACCATCTGTAGGTACACCTGTATATAAACACAGCACCATCTGTAGGTACACCTCATTTCATTCATTTTCATTTTCAAACCTTTATTTATACAGATAAAATCCCATTGAGATCATTGATCTCTTTTCCAAGGTAGACCTGGGGCCTATGCTACGAAGCTGGTTCAACCTAACCTGGATATGTTTGAGTTAGCCGGTTGGCCTAATCCAGAACATCCGCGCTCTCGCTAAGCGGTCCTACGACGCGGGTTATCAAGTGGATCGCTCAAGCCAGCCGTGTCCTATCTAGCTAGGTGTTCACATGAAAGGGGTGGGATCTGGAGCACTCGACCAATCACAGACATGGAGAAGCGTACTGACAGCGCAGCGTCATACTTCCTGAATGAAAAGTGAACTATAATATTAGACATATGAAGAAGTTAAACTTTAAACAGGACTTAAACACTTGATCAGGATCAAAGCCTCAGAGCTGCAGCTGCAAGGTGAACACAGCTGGCAAAAGTGTTTGAATGCGTACATTAACAGGTTCATGATATCACGGCCCGTCTAAAACACGATCTGACTTTAATTACATTTGTCTCGAGTGTTTCGTCAACTTAATGTGTGCTTAAAATAATACTTCTGCATACAGTATGTGACGCTGTGAGTGTTGCACGGCCAGATACGGCTCAGCTGACTCAGATAAGGAGATATATGATACATTATGAAGTGATGTGCCGCGGACTGTACTTAATGTACTCTGATCCGGTTACTTATGTCGTGGCAGATATTTAAGAGCTTTCTTAACGCTAATGTTATAATAGTCAGATTGCTCTGAAGATGGAGGTGATATTCTATTAATGTTCACGTTCACACAGTCGCTGATTTCTGCCGGCCGTCTTTCCTGCAACGGCAGCTTTTCTGTGTGTCCTTTCTCCTGTGATATGACTTGATCGCTTTAAACTCCGCACACTGAGCTCTGATTGGTCAGCAGGCAGTGCTTTCACTGAGTTGATCTCTTAGCCTGCAAACCTAACCTGGTCCCGACCAGGTTAGCTGCTTAGCATATATTACCATGGAGATCTAGCCTGCTAAAAAGAGAACCAGCTTCATAGGACCGGAAAGCCGGAGTTTTCCCTGAATTTAGCCGCTAAGCGAAAATCCTGCTTCGTAGTATACCCCCCAGCTCAAGTAGTTCCACATGAAACATAACAACATCAACAGAACAACAAAAGGACATCATTCAGCATCATGTACATAACGATCCACATAAACAGGTACCAACAGCTTCCGGTTGAGTAGCATCCAACCGAGCTTTAAAAACATTTAGTGGAACCAGATTGTTCAGTTTCCATTTAATTTGCAGACTATTCCAAGACATCCAATCTCTGTACTCCCAAAGCGAGAGCTGTGTCCGGGTCCTCGGCAGGAAGTCGGACCCATGTCCGGTGAGGGTTGGCCTCCGCCAGGGCTGCGCTTTGTCACCAATCCTGTTTGTAATATACATGGATCGGATGTTGAGGCGTAGTCGTGGGGGGGGGGTCTGCAGTGTCGTGGGGGGGGGGGTCTGCAGTTCGGTGGACTAAGGACCACTGCTTTCTGCAGATGATGTGGTTCTGATGGCTTCATCGGTCTGCGACCTTCAGCACTCACTGGACCGGTTCACCACCGAGTGTGAAGCGGCCGGGATGAGGATCAGCACCTCCAGATCTGAGGCCGTGGTTCTCAGCAGGAAACCGATGGACTGTCCACTCCAAGTAGGGAATGAGTCCTTACCCCAAGTGAAGGAGTTCAAGTATCTCGTGTTCTCGAGTGAGGGAACAATGGAGCGTGAGATGGGCCGGAGGATCGGAGCAGCGGGAGCGGTACTGCAGTCGCTTTACCGCACCGTGTGACGAAAAGGGAGCTGAGCCAGAAGGCAAAGCTCTCTGTCTACCGGGCCATGTCCGTTCCTCCCCTCACCTACGGTCCTGAATGATGGGTCATGACCGAAAAGAACGAGATCGCGGATACAAGCGGCCGAGATGGGTTTCCTCCGCCGGGTGGCTGGTGTCTCCCTTAGGGATAAGGTGAGAAGTTCGGTCATCAGGGAGGGACTCGGAGTTGAGCCGCTCCTCCTTCGCGTCGAAAGAAGCCAGTTGAGGTGGTTCGGGCACCTAGTTAGGATGCCACCTGGGCGCCTCCCTAGGGAGGTGTTCCAGGCACGTCCAGCTGGGAAGAGACCAAGGGGTAGACCTAGGACCAGGTGGAGGGATTATATCTCCTCTGGCCTGGGAGCGCCTTGGGACCCCCCAGTCAGAGCTGGTTGATGAGGGGAAAAGAAAGTTTGGGGCTCTCTGCTGGAACTGCTACCCCCGCGACCCGACCACGGATAAGCGGGGAGAAGATGGATGGATGGACTATTCCAAGACAGAGGAGCTGCACATCTCAAAGCTGTCTTCCCTAAGACAGTCCTAGCAGCTGGCACATTTTATAAAACCACAGCATGCGATCTCAGGCAGGAGCCACTTACACTTCTCCGTGAGATCAGGGAGCGGATATAAGATGGAAGTTTCCCAGCATGGCTTTGTATATAAAAATGTACCAGTGACTGAGCCTCCGTGCAGTTTAGTGATGGCAAACCTGCCCTTGCATACAGGGTACAGTGATGGTTAATGCTTTACAGTTAGTCACACATCTCAGAGCGCTGTGATACGCAGCATCTAACTGACCAGGCAATGGGCAGGTGCATTCATATAGACCAGATCCCCCAGAGTCCAGCACAGGTCAAAGGTCACAGAGCCTCTTCCTGGCCTCCAGGAGAAGCAGGACGTGTTCCTGGAGAAGAACCCTAGCCTCACCCTCAGCTCCTCAGCAGGTTAGAGACCTGAGGTTTAGAAGAGAGACAATCATCAAGCAGATACCCAGGTGTTTGTAACAGGAACCACTTTGAGTTTTGTTCCTTGCGTAGTTACAATATCTACAACAGGCTCTGGGTCTGTTTAGCTTTAGAAAGAGCGTTACCTTGGTTTGATCCACATCTAGAAGAAGCTTGAGTTCAGAGCGCTGAGTCTGAGTAGTGTTAGAAACAGCCTGTGATGTAACACCAGCTCCTGAATGAGGGACCTCACAGAACATCACGGGATCATCCGCATAATGTGAAGTAGCTTCATCCACATTATGTACCTACCTGTAGGTACACCTGTATATAAACACTGCACCATCTGTAGGTAAACCTTTTTCATTTCATTTCAAACCTTTATTTATCCAGATTGGTGCCATTGAGATCATAGATCTCTTTCTCAGGGAGACCTGCAGCATATAGGTTCCACATGAAACATGAAACAATAAAGGACATCATACATTATATTTACAGGACACATAGTTATAGACATTTACAAGTGTCCATTGTATCAGCAAGCATTTCATTTAGCCTAGCTTTAAAAACATGCAGAGGAATGAGATGCTCAGTTTCACTTCCTGCTGAAGATTGTTCCAGCAAGTGGAGCTGCGCATAACAGCTGTCTCACCTCAGACAGTCCTTGCTCTCGGCACATCTAACAAGACTACATCCTGTGACCTCAGACAATAGCTGCTTGCTGCTCTCTGTGTGATCAGAGAGCAGATATAATACGGGAGTTCACCCAACAAAGCTTTATAGATAAACGTGTACCAATGACTGCGCCTCCGTACAGTCAGTGAAGGCAGACCTGCCTTGGCGTACAGGGTGCAGTGATGAGTCAGCGCTTTACAGTTAGTCACACATCTCAGAGCGCTGTGATACGCAGCATCTAACTGGACCAGGCAACGGGCAGGTGCATTCATATAGACCAGATCCCCAGAGTCCAGCACAGGTCAAAGGTCACAGAGCCTCTTCCTGGCCTCCAGGAGAAGCAGGACGTGTTCCTGGAGAAGAACCCTAGCCTCACCCTCAGCTCCTCAGCAGATTAGAGACCTGAGGTTTTAAAAGAGAGACAATCATCAAGCAGATACCCAGGTGGTTTGTAACAGGAACCACTTTGAGTTTGTTCCTTGCGTAGTTACAATATCTAAAACAGGCTCTGGGTCTGTTCAGCTTTAGAAAGAGCGTTACCTTGGTTTGATCCACATTTAGAAGAAGCTTTAGTTCAGAGCGCTGAGTCTGAGTAGTGTTAGAAACAGCCTGTGATGTAACACCAGCTCCTGAATGAGGGACCTCACAGAACATCACGGGATCATCCGCATAATGTGAAGTAGCTTCATCCACATGTTCCCTGAGCTGTTGATGCAGATGGAGAATAAAAGTGGGCCTGAAAACAGAGCCTTGAGGAACACCATCAGTGATGTGTAACCACTCAGAAGACAGCCCATCAGAGTGAGCACATGGGACCTTCAGAGAGGCAGTTCTCAAACCACCCACTGCACGGCTGGACACGCCGACACTGAGCAGCCTCTGCTTTGAGATGAGATGATCCACGTGTCAGACGCTTTGGACAGGTCAACAACAGAGCTGCTCACTCTGCTTATCATCGGATACTCTCCACATCGTTCACACGGTCATCGTGGCAGTGATGGTGCTGCGCTGCTTTCTGAAGCCTGACTGATGCTCAGACAGGAAGTCATGGTTACATAGAAACACCTTTACCTGTTCACTCACGAGGCGTTCAAGAGCCTGAGCCAGAACTGACCACTTAGAGACGGCCTATAGTTATTCAATCAGGTGGCCTCGCCTCCTTTCAGCGAAGGCAGGACGTACGCTGACTTCCACACTTTAGAGATTGTGTTAGCGCTGAGGGAGAGGTTTAGAGAGAGAAGTGAGAGGAGGAGCGATAACATCTGCTCTATCTTTAGAAAGAAAGGCTCTACGTTGTCCGGGCCGGCCGGCTTCCTAGGATCTAGCTTGGTTAAAGCTTCACGAACAACATCAACAGTAAGAGGAGTCAAACTGAAAGGGTTTTCTAACACACGTTGTTCAGAGTCACGGACTGGTGTTCACAGAAGCAGAGTTAGTGACAGAATCAAGCAGAGAGCCACAGGACACACAGTGCTCAGTAAAGCAGCTGAGCATAGAGCCCTGTCCGACAGAGAGCAGTGCTGAGGTGAGGCACGGAGGAGCTCATTAAAGCAGCTGAGCATAGAGCCCTGTCCGACAGAGAGCAGAGGCTGAGGTGAGGCACGGAGGAGCTCATTAAAGCAGCTGAGCATAGAGCCCTGTCCCACAGAGAGCAGGTGCTGAGGTGAGGCACGGAGGAGCTCATTAAAGCAGCTGAGCATAGAGCCCTGTCCGACAGAGAGCAGAGGCTGAGGTGAGGCACGGAGGAGCTCATTAAAGCAGCTGAGCATAGAGCCCTGTCCGACAGAGAGCAGGTGCTGAGGTGAGGCACGGAGGAGCTCATTAAAGCAGCTGAGCATAGAGCCCTGTCCCACAGAGAGCAGAGGCTGAGGTGAGGCACGGAGGAGCTCATTAAAGCAGCTGAGCATAGAGCCTGTCCGACAGAGAGGCAGGTGCTGAGGTGAGGCACGGGAGGAGCTCATTAAAGCAGCTGAGCATAGAGCCCCTGTCCGACAGAGAGCAGGTGCTGAGGTGAGGCACGGAGGAGCTCAGTAAAGCAGCTGAGCATAGAGCCCTGTCCGACAGAGAGCAGAGGCTGAGGTGAGCACGGAGGAGCTCAGTAAGCAGCTGAGCATAGAGCCCTGTCCAAGAGAGCAGAGGCTGAGGTGAGGCACGGAGGAGCTCATTACGGATATCACCGTTGATATCGATTTGATGGCTTTCCAAAATGTCCTAGGATTATTTGGGTTTTCTGTGGTAACTGACAGATGGTACTTCGACTTTGCCTTTTGAAATGTGAAGTGAAACTATTCCTCAGCTGCCTGACGCAGCCACTCTACCTCTGATCCTGAACGCAGCCACTCTACCTCTGAGCCTGAACGCAGCCACTCTACCTCTGAGCCTGAACGCAGCCACTCTACCTCTGAGCCTGAACGAAGCCACTCTACCTCTGAGGCCTGAACGCAGCCACTCTATCTCTGAGCCTGAACGCAGCCACTCTAACCTCTGAGCCTGATCTCCTAGCCTTTGCCCAGGCCTTGTTTCTCTCTCAGGAAGGCACTGACAGCTCAGCAGGAGACCAGGGAGTGTCTCGTCCCTTCACTCTGAATGTACGCAGGTGCATGTCTATCAATGATCTCCAGAACACCAAGATGAAAATAAGACCATGCGGTTTCCACATCAGCACACAGATCCATTTCCCCATCAGACCCAAACAGATCATAAACCTGCTCCACAAAGTGTTGTGTCTCTCTTGATGAGGATGCGAGGTTTAACCTTTGGACCTCAGTGTCCCTGATTGTGGCTACAGCACAGAGATCGCTCAGATCATTCTCTAATACTCCCACAGAAGAGTATTTATAGGAACATTAGTTAGAATGAGATAATTAGGGAGGATTTATCAGGGACTTGATGTTAGGGCGAGTAGGACTGTTCCACAATCTGAGTAACATTCAGAGAGATACACAGGTTTTTAAATCCTCTGACTCTGCAGTTAACCAGTCCCAGTTAACCAGTCCCAGTTAACCAGTCCCAGTTAACCAGTCCCAGTTAACCAGTCCCAGTTCAAACCTCCAAGCAGCACTATGTCCTTGTAGTCTAGTTGTGATAAAAGATTTGCTAGTGAAGACAAGGAGTCCTTGCCAGCTGAGGGGGGTCTGTAGCAGTCCACCACCACGACCTTTGACCCTTTGACAGCTGAGGGGGGTCTGTAGCAGCCCACACCACCACGACCTTTGACCCTTTGACAGCTGAGGGGGGGTCTATAGCAGCCCACCACCATGACCTTTGACCCTTTGCCACTTCTATATTTAAGGCTAAACATTCAAATTGCTTCCTGATGGATTTGGAAACTAATGCGGTTACACTGAACTTATTCTGAACATAAATTGGCAACGCCACCACCTTCATTAGGCCGGTCGGTACGATACACATTGAAAACCATTTAAGGCGACGTCAGAGGCCAGAGTAGACTTGTTTAGCCATGTTTCAGATAAGACAATGACATCAGCGTCAGTCGAGCCCAGATACGGACAGCATCTTAGTTTACCTGACAGACTGCGCACATTCAAGTGGATGAGACCCAACCCAGACCTAGCCTTTAAGATCAGCAGGAGTAGATCTGACTATTACGACTGGGCGGACCAGGGTTAGGTTGGACATTTCCTGACAGTAACAACAACAACAACAGGCATATTTTCCTCTTAACCGACACAACATACACCGTCATCTACTTTAGAGACACTGGAGAGGTCTGCGAGAGTGTGATTAGAGCTGAAGAAGCAGTCCTGAAGAACCATCATCGCAGGAAAACAAAAAAGACTAACATATTTTGTCGAGCAGATTGTCTGTGACAAGGCAACCGGTAATTGTTTGAGCAACACATCCAAACCTTGCAGGGGATGCCCACTGCGGGGCAGAACAGACCTGAATCCAGTAGACTCCTCAGAATGACTAGAGGTCTTCTCATAGTCCAACACAGTTAACAGGCACAGCAGAATCACGATATGGGCCATTTCCCAGACCAGCAGAGCATCCACGATGTTCCTGGAGCAAATCAGCACAGCAGCAAAGGACAGGCGACAAACAGCAGCATGGAAGCGCTCCGGTCCTTCCGTGGTATCCCCGGGGTGAAATCAGGCCTCTGCAACAGCAGAACCAGGACAGGTGAAATCAGGCCTCTGCAACAGCAGAACCAGGACAGGTGGAAGCAGGCCTCTGCAACAGCAGAACCAGGACAGGTGAAAGCAGGCCTCTGCAACAGCAGAACCAGGACAGGTGGAAGCAGGCCTCTGCAACAGCAGAACCAGGACAGGTGGGAGCAGGCCTCTGCAACAGCAGAACCAGGACAGGTGAAGCAGGCCTCTGCAACAGCAGAACCAGGACAGGTAGAAAGCAGGCCTCTGCAACAGCAGGACCAGGACAGGTGAAATCAGGCCTCTGCAACAGCAGAACCAGGACAGGTGGAAGCAGGCCTCTGCGACAGCAGAACCAGGACAGGTGGGAGCAGGCCTCTGCAACAGCAGAACCAGGACAGGTGGAAGCAGGCCTCTGCGACAGCAGAACCAGGACAGGTGGGAGCAGGCCTCTGCAACAGCAGAACCAGGACAGGTGGGAGCAGGCCTCTGCAACAGCAGCACCAGGACAGGTGAAAGCAGGCCTCTGCAACAGCAGCACCAGGACAGGTGGAAGCAGGCCTCTGCAACAGCAGAACCAGGACAGGTGGAAGCAGGCCTCTGCAACAGCAGAACCAGGACAGGTGGAAGCAGGCCTCTGCAACAGCAGAACCAGGACAGGTGAAAGCAGGCCTCTGCAACAGCAGAACCAGGACAGGTGGGAGCAGGCCTCTGCAACAGCAGAACCAGGACAGGTGGAAGCAGGCCTCTGCAACAGCAGAACCAGGACAGGTGAAAGCAGGCCTCTGCAACAGCAGCACCAGGACAGGTGGAAAGCAGGCCTCTGCAACAGCAGAACCAGGACAGGTTGGAAAGCAGGCCCCAACCGTGGTAAAATCCTCCTCCGTACAGCAGCACAAGCCCGGTGGAAGCAGGCCAAGCCTGAAGCGTGGATCCACTCCGTCTCTCCGCGACGACTCCGGGGTAAAAACCTCTCCAGTACAGCCGTACTCTACAGGTGGGAGCAGGCCCTCCGCAGATCGCAGGCAGCAAAACAGGTGGAGCCGATCCGTCTCTTCGGGACGAGCAGGCCTCCGTAGATCGCAGATCGCATGCAGCAACAGCTGGAGCCGCTCCGTCTCTTCGCTCCGTCTCCGGGGGGGAAACACCTCAGTACAGCCGTACTCTACAGGTGGGAGTAGGCCTCCGCAGATCGCAGATAACTAAAACTACTACTTGTATAAGCAGGGATGGCTAAATGTTTGTAAGCAGGGGAGCTAGATGCTAACAGATGCTAGATGCTAACAGGTAGTGGGAGCCTGTAAAAATTGCGACTGCCTCACGCGAGTGCACGTGAGTTTGAGTGACACCTGTCAACACTGCACCATCTCTAGGTACACCTGTATATAAACACAGTACCTGCTGATGTTCACCTGGCTTTGTTTGTAGTGGACCACGTGCTGGTGGAGCCAGAACTAGTTTACTGACGGCCTTCCAGCAGTGGAGGGATATGGCGGAGCAGAAGGCGTGCTGCGACTTCTCCGCTCACCTGGACATCACGCGCTGGCACAACGGGCTGACCGAGGAGGTGGAGGCGCTCGTCAAGGACCAAGGTCAGATTAACTTTCATACCTGTAGAGAGACACTTCCTGCAGACACCTGAGGTCCCCATCATACCTGTGTAGAGACACCCGAGGTCCCCATCATACCTGTAGAGACACCCGAGGTCCCCGTCATACCTGTAGAGACACCCGAGGTCCCCGTCATACCTGTAGAGACACCCGAGGTCCCCGTCATACCTGTAGAGCACCCGAGGTCCCCGTCATACCTGTAGAGACACCCGAGGTCCACGTCATACCTGTAGAGACACCCGAGGTCCCTGTCATACCTGTAGAGACACCGAGGTCCCCGTCATACCTGTAGAGACACCCGAGGTCCCCGTCATACCTGTAGAGACACCCGAGGTCCCCGTCATACCTGTAGAGACACCCGAGGTCCCCGTCATACCGGTAGAGACACCCGAGGTCCCCGTCATACCTGTAGAGACACCCGAGGTCCCCGTCATTACCGGTAGAAGACACCCGAGGTCCCCGTCATACCTGTAGAGACACCCGAGGTCACCTTCATACCTGTAGAGACACCCGAGGTCCCCGTCATACCTGTAGAGACACCCGAGGTCCCCGTCATAACCTGTAGAGACACCCGAGGTCCCCGTCATACCTGTAGAGACACCCGAGGTCCCCGTCATACCTGTAGACACACCCGAGGTCCCCGTCATACCTGTAGAGACACCCGAGGTCCCCTTCATACCTGTAGAGACACCCGAGGTCCACATCATACCTGTAGAGACATCCGAGGTCCCCATCATACCTGTAGAGACACCCGAGGTCCCCATCATACCTGTAGAGACACCCGAGGTCCCCATCATACCTGTAGAGCAGTGACGTGCGGTGAGGTGCATGGCTTGTGAGGCACTGAGTCTTTCAGTCAGATTTACAAATATTATATTTTGACCTTAATCGAAATATTCTGTTATTTTAAAAGCTTTTTTAGTCTGATGCTATGATTCATTTTAAACAGACCGTTCAACAAAAGGATACCCAAAGAGTAAGATCCCATTTTCATTACAATGGTGGTCTTACCTTGACTTGAAGATGAAGTCCATGCTCTCCTTCTGGACAACAATCTCTATTTCTGTTTTGTAAAAGTCCTCCTTATCTTCCTCGAGTTTCAAAAGTCTAGTTTGTTGTTTGCGTCTCTGCGTAGAATAACAGTAGCAACAAGAACCTGTGGGCTCACGTGCGCCCCCTGCAGTGCGGCAGAGGTTATGGCTGCCTCCTGTTATGGAAATCTAGGCCCCAACACAGCTGGAGAGTACAAGTCAAAGTGATCAAACAAATAAATGGTGAATCGAGCAGAGCTGTCTTTTTGGTTATTTATTTGAAGCTTCAAATACATGATACAGATATAATATAGACACAGGTCTGACGGAGCATAGAATAGTCTGCCAGAGTGTGCGCAGTACAATGTGATAGCAGAGGTTATATAGGAAAAGAGTGGGAATGTTATAAATCTGGTGTTCACACGGTCACATTGTTATTAGACATCTTCTGGCCTTGAGCGGCAGATAGCATAACGGTTCTCAGAGTAGGGAAGTTCTGGTGTGACTGTGTGAGTCTCCCAGTAGCCAAAGCAGCTGTGGCCTTGAAGCGCCTGGGAATAAACCCAAAGGAGAGAGAAAAGAAGAAGAAAGCACATCTCAGGAAATGAGATGCATTTGGTTTAAGTATATAAGGATATAATAAAAATGTCCACTACACTCCCCTGGTGCTTTCTCATTGCCGTTGTATGATGAGACCAGCGAGCCTAAATATCATACGTGAAATAAGTTATTTAGAGACTATGGATGGCGAGGATAAATGTAATAAAGGGATGTACAAACATTACATTGGTGACATACAGTGAGATGGTGCAGGCATGCGCTGAGGGCCGCGCTCCAGCCAGTTTCTGTGGGGTGACGTGAGGCAGAGCGCGTCCCGCCTCTCTTCTCATCGCTCCCATGTAGTTGTAGCGGAGCTCGGCAAATTTGCCGATTTTGACTATAAAAAGCGATTGGAATCAAACAGAAATCACATTTACAACACAGATCAGTGGAGACATTTTATTATTATTATTTAGTTTTTCTTTAGTTGTTTTCCTGTGTCACCTGACTGCACGTCGGTCCCTAGACAGGTGTAGGACACCTGAGGTCCCCATCATACCTTAAAGCCCGTGTCACACTGTCCCGAAATTCACACCCGATGGACACACGAATATGGAATTGTGAATTTCGCACGAAGATGGCCCCGAACCACACACAAAGGCAACATTTACATTACATTTAAGACATACAACTGCAACGAAAGTAACAAAAACAATTATGTTAAAGTACTATAATACTGTACTGATATTTTCAGACTTTGTTCTTTACTTTCTCCGTCTTTATATGTAGAAGATATTAAGTTTTCTCCGTAATATTGCCTTCAAAATAATGTATTATATCCTTTTTAGTTTCACAGAACACAAATTGGGTTATTTACATAATATGTTTACATGATTTTGTTGTGCAATAAAACAACCCGATGGACACACGATAAAGGAAATATTCAAATTCGGCTGTGATCGTAGCAACATCGGGCCATTTGTGACTGAGGGCATCTTAAGCCATCGTGTGACCGCCGGTGGAGTTTCTCAGGCTCCGGCAGCAACTTCGTGAGCAGTGGCAAAATCTTTGACTTGCCAAAAAATTGCCGAAGGACCTTGCGAAGGTTCATTTTTCGTGTTGAATTTGTGTGTCAATTTTGCCTTTCGTAAGGCCATCGTGAGGGCACCGATGATAACACGAAGATGACTCGATTTGACAAGATGCCCTCACGAGTGCCTTACGAAGTTGCCGCTCACGAAGTTGCTGCCGGAGCCTGAGAAACTCCACCGGCGGTCATACGATGGCTTAGATGCCCTCACAAATGGCGTGATGTTGCTACGATCACAGCCGAATTTGAACATTTCCTTTATCGTGTGTCCATCGGGTGTCAATTTCGGGACAGTGTGACACGGGCTTTAGAGAGAGACTTCCTGCTGAGTCACGTGACCTCAGGTTTCTCTGCAGGAAGGTGAGACACCTGAATCTCAGATTTACTAAAAGGTAAATACCTCTGTTTCAGGTGTGAACTCCTTCCTGTTCTTCATGTCCTACAAAGATAGATACCAGAGCTCCGACTCACAGGTGAGCCACGCTCAGATCACTTCAGTAAACAATATCTTTAATGAAATATAAACCATGTTAGTATTCTGCCTGAATCCACCTCCTGTCTCCTGCTCTCAGCTCTACGAGGCGTTCGGGGTCCTCCGGGATCTCGGAGCCATCGCTCAGGTGCACGCTGAGAACGGAGACATCATAGAGGAGGTAATCACAACGGAAAGTAAAGGGGAATCAAGGGAAGGGAAGTAAAGGGAAGAAAGGGAAGGGAGGTCAAGTAAAAGGAAGTAAAGTCATTTTTCCATAATCAGGAGCAGAAGAAGCTGCTCTGTCTCGGCATCACCGGACCTGAAGGACACGTTTTATCTCACCCTGAGGAGGTACCAATGCCGTTAACACACCTGTATACCACTTATATAACACCTGTAACACACCTGTTATTAAAGCTCCATCACACCTGTCATTACTCCTGTAAGACACCTGTATATATTATGGTCCTCAGGTGGAGACGGAGGCGGTTTACCGGGCCATCACCATCGCCAAACAGGCCAACTGCCCGCTGTACGTTACCAAGGTGATGAGCAAGTCCGCCGCTGACATCATCGCCAAGGCCAGGAAGAAAGGTGAGGTCATCGTGAGATTTACCTGTATATTAAAAGAAATATTTAAAGATACATGACCCCCCCCTCAGCTCCGGGTCCCTTCACTGCAATAAGGTTTTCCTGTTTCTGTCCTCAGGTATGGTGGTCTACGGGGAGCCAATCACAGCCGGCCTGGCCACTGACGGCTCTCACTATTGGTCCAAAGACTGGGCCACTGCTGCTGCCTTCGTCATGAGCCCCCCCCTCAACCCAGACCCCTCAACGCCTCAGAGCCTGGTTTCTCTGTTAGCATGGTTAGTACGTGTTAGCATGGTTAGCTCATGTTAGCTTGGTTAGCTCCTATTAGCATTGTTAGAACATGTTAGCATGGTTAGCAGCTGTTAGCATGGTTAGAACCTGTTAGCATAGTTAGTACCTGTTAGCATAGTTAGTACCTGTTAGCACCTGACCTCCCTGTTAGCATTAGTATCTGACCTTCCCGTTAGCATTAGTACCTGACCTCCCTGTTAGCATTAGTACCTGCCTGTTAGCATGGTTGCTAAGCTGTCGTCATGGTTGCAGTGGAGACCTCCAGGTGACGTCCAGCGCTCAGGCCAGCTTCTCTACGGCTCAGAAGGCCGTGGGTAAAGACGACTTCACGCTGATCCCTGAAGGCGCCAGCGGCATCGAGGAGAGGCTGTCGGTCGTCTGGGACCGCGGCGTGGTGAGGGACCTCTGAAGGTCACACATAGTCATCTATAACAGGAAGATCTAACGTTATACATATATAGAGTGTCTACCAATGTTCCCCTCTGGACTAATAGGAGACATTGTGCTGTGTGTAGAATAAAGTGTATATAAAGTGTGTCTGCCAGACGACTCGCTGCACCCTCGCTGCGAGGGGGACCCAAGTTCCCATCAGCAGAAACACGTGGGTTTGCTGTCCTGGCTCCAAGATGGTGGAATGAGCTCCCATTGACATCAGGACAGCAGAAAGCTCACACACCTTCCAGACTGAGACTCATCTCTTTCGACTCCACCTCGAGGATAGAACTACTAACAAAGCACTTATATACTAACAAAGGACTGGCTTGATGAAACCTGATGTACACACAGTGGGGCAAAAAACTATTTAGTCAGCCACCAATTGTGCAAGTTCTCCCACTTAAAAAGATGAGAGGCCTGTAATGTTCCTCCTAGGTTCACTTCAACTATGAGAGACGGAATGGGGGAAAGAATCCAGAAAATCACATTGTAGGATTTGTAATGAATGAATTGGTAAAATAAGTATTTGGTCACCTACAAACAAACAAGATGTCTGGCTCTCACAGACCTGTACCTTCTCCTCTCAGAGCCTCCTCTGTCCTCCACTCGTTACCTGTATTAATGGCACCTGTTTGAACTCGTTATCAGAATAAAAGACACCTGTCCACAACCTCAAACAGTCACACTCCAAACTCCACTGTGGCCAAGACCAGAGAGCTGTCAAAGGACACCAGAAACAAAATGGTAGACCTGCACCAGGCTGGGAAGACTGCATCTGCAACAGGTAAGCAGCTCGGTGTGAAGAAACATACAAGACCACTGATAATCTCCCTCGATCTGGGGCTCCACACAAGACCTCACCCCGTGGGGTCAAAGTGATCACAAGACCGGTGAGCAGAGATCCAGAACCACACGGGGGACCGAGTCCATGACCTGCAGAGAGCTGGGACCAGAGCAACAAAGGCTACCATCAGTAACACACTACGCCGCCAGGGACTCAAGTCCTGCAGTGCCAGACGTGTCCCCCTGCTGAAGCCAGGACATGTCCAGGCCCGTCTGAAGTCTGCTAGAGAGCATGTAGAGGATCCAGAAGAGGATTGGGAGAATGTCATCTGGTCAGATGAAACCAAAACAGAACTTGTTGGTAAAAACTCAACTAGACGTGTTTGGAGGAGAAAGAATGCTGAGTTGCCTGCAAAGAACACCTGCTGTGAAACATGGGGGTGGGACCATCAGGCTTTGGGGCTTTCTGCAGAGGGACCAGGACGACTGATCCGTGTGAAGGAAAGAATGAATGGGGCCATGTATCGTGAGACTTTGAGTGACAACCTCCTTCCATCAGCAAGGGCATTGAAGATGAAACGTGGCTGGGTCTTCCAGCATGACAATGATCCCAAACACACTGCCCGGGCAACGAAGGAGTGGCTTCGTAAGAAGCATTTCAAGGTCCTGGAGTGGCCTAGCCAGTCTCCAGATCTCAACCCCATAGAACATCTTTGGAGGGAGTTGAAAGTCCGTGTTGCCTAGCGACAGCCCCAAAGCATCTCTGCTCTAGAGGAGGTCTGCATGGAGGAACGGGCCAACGTGCCAGCCACAGTGAACACCTGGTGGAGACTACAGGAAACGTTTGACCTCTGTCATTGACAACAAAGGGTATATAACAAAGTATTGAGATGAACTTTTGTTTTTGACCAAATACTTATTTTCCATCATTTGCAAATAAATTCTTTAAAAATCCTACAAAGTGATTTTCTGGATTCTCTCCCCCTGTCTCTCTAGCTGAAGTGAACCAGGAGGAACATTCCAGGCCTCTCTCTTCTGAAGTGGGAGAACCTGCACAGTTGCTGGCTGACTAAATACTGTTTTGCCCCACTGTATATGATTCTGTTTTCTTCAAGTTTGTATCTTCTTGGTCGCATGCACTTACTGTAAGTCGCTTTGGATAAAAGCGTCAGCTAAATGTAATATAATGTAATGTGTAGTACATAAAGTGTGTATCTCTGCAGTGTTCGGGGAAGATGGATGAGAACGAGTTTGTTGCAGTGACAAGCACCAACGCCGCCAAGCTGTTCAACATGTACCCCCGCAAAGGTAACCATGACAACAGCAGGCTGAGTAATCTATACTCAGAGAAATACAAAGGACACTCAGACATGAGTAATGGGTCATATTGTGTTTAGGGAGGATCGCTGTGGGCTCGGACGCTGACCTCGTCGTCTGGAACCCTAAAGAGAGCCGGACCGTTTCTGCAAAGACTCACAACCTGGTAACTCTTAATCATCAGTGTTACCTCCTCTTCATCATCAGTGTTACCTCCTCTTCATCATCAGTATTACCTCCTCTTCCTCCCCACAGAGTCTGGAGGTGAACATTCTGGAGGGTCTAGAGTTCCGGGGCGTTCCATCTGTTGTAATCTGCGGGGGTCGGGTGGTTCTTCAGGACGGGAAGCTGAACGTGAGTGAAGGATCTGGACGCTTCGTAAACAGGAAGGCGTTCCCTGACACCGTGTACAAGAGGATCAGAGCCCGCAGCAAGGTGACCTAACCAACCATAACCTGGGTTAACTCGCTACATTACATTACACTGCATTTAGCTGACGCTTTTATCCAAAGCAACTTACAATAAGTGCGTTCGACCAACAAAATACAACCTTGAAGAAAACAGAATCATAAAGTACATCAGGTTTCATAGAGCCAAATATTTCAAGTGCTGCTCAGCTGGCTTTAGAGGAGCCAGTCCTTTGTTAGTATATAAGTGCTTTGTTAGCAGTTCTATCCTCGAGGTGGAGTCGAAGGAGATGAGTTTCAGTCTGGAAGGTGTGTGAGCTTTCTGCTGTCCTGATGTCAATGGGAGCTCGTTCCACCATCTTGGAGCCAGGACAGCAAACCCACGTGTTTCTGCTGATGGGAACTCGGGTCCCCCTCGCAGCGAGGGTGCAGCGAGTCGTCTGGCTGATGCAGAGCGGAGTGCACGTGCTGGGGTGCACGGTTTAACCATGTCCTGGATGTAGGAAGGGCCAGGTCCATTCGCAGCATGGTACGCAAGCACCAGGGTCTTGAAGTGGATTCTAGCAGTTACCGGAAGCCAGTGAAGGGAGCGGAGGAGCGGCGTGGTGTGGAACATTCAGGAAGGTTGAAGACCAGACGAGCCGCTGCATTCTGGGTGAGCAGAGGTCGGATGGCACATGCAGGCAGACCAGCCAGGAGGGAGCTGCAGTAGTCTAGGCGTGAGGTGACGAGAGTCTGGACCAGAACCTGCGTGGCTCTCTGGGTCAGCTGGGGACGCGTCCTCCTGATGCTGTAGAGCGTGTATCTGCAGCAGCGGGTTGCAGCAGCGATGTTTGCAGTGAAGGACAGGTTGTTATCTAGGGTCTCACCCAGAGTCCTTGCAGTCTGAGTCGGGGAAACAGCAGAGGGGCCGATGTTGATTGTTAGGTCAAGAGTGGGACAATCTTTTACCTACAGGTGAACTAGTTACATTCATTTTTTTTCATTTCAAACCTTTATTTATCCAGATTGGTGCCATTGAGATCATAGATCTCTTTCTCAGGGAGACCTGCAGCAAACAGGTTCCACATGAAACATGAAACAATAAAGGACATTATACATTATATTTACAGGATACATAGTTATAGACATTTACAAGTGCCCAATGTATCAGCAAGCATTTCATTTAGCCTAGCTCTAAGACATGCAGAGGAATGAGATGCTCAGTTTCACTTCCTGCTGAAGATTGTTCCAGCAAGTGGAGCTGCGCATAACAGCTGTCTCACCTCAGACAGTCCTTGCTCTCGGCACATCTAACAAGACTACATCCTGTGACCTCAGACAATAGCTGCTTGCTGCTCTCTGTGTGATCAGAGAGCAGATATAATACGGGAGTTTACCCAACAAAGCTTTATAGATAAACGTGTACCAATGACTGAGCCTCCGTACAGAGAGTGATGGTAAACCTGCCTTGGCATACAGTGTGCAGTGATGAGTCAGCGCTTTACAGTTAGTCACACATCTCAGAGCGCTGTGATACGCAGCATCCAATTTGATCAGGTAATGGGCAGGTGCATTCATATAGACCAGATCACCAGAGTCCAGCACAGGTCAAAGGTCACAGAGCCTTTTCCTGGCCTCAAGCGAGAAACAGGACTTGTTCCTGGAGAAGAACCCTAGCCTCACCTCAGCTTTTTAAGCAGGTTATTGACCTGAAGTTTAAAAGAGAGATTACCTAAATGTTAACTAGTTACATTACCTACAGGTGAACTAGTTACATTACATACAGGTTAACTAGTTACATTACCTACAGGTGAACTAGTTACATTACATACAGGTGAACTAGTTACATTACCTACAGGTGAACTAGTTACATTACCTACAGGTGAACTAGTTACATTACATACAGGTGAACTAGTTACATTACCTACAGGTGAACTAGTTACATTACCTACAGGTGAACTAGTTACATTACCTACAGGTGAACTAGTTACATTACCTACAGGTTAACTAGTTACATTACCTACTAGTTACATTACCTACTGGTTAATTAGTTACATTACCTACAGGTTAATTAGTTACATTACCTACAGGTTAACTAGTTACATTACCTACAGGTGAACTAGTTACATTACCTACAGGTGAACTAGTTACATTACCTACAGGTTAACTAGTTACATTACCTACAGGTGAACTAGTTACATTACCTACAGGTGAACTAGTTACATGACCTACAGGTTAATTAGTTACATTACCTACAGGTTAATTAGTTACATTACCTACAGGCGAACTAGTTACATGACCTACAGGTTAATTAGTTACATTACCTACAGGTGAACTAGTTACATTACCTACAGGTTAATTCGTTACATTACCTACAGGTTAATTAGTTACATTACCTACAGGTTAATTAGTTGCATTACCTACAGGTGAACTAGTTACATGACCTACAGGTTAATTAGTTACATTACCTACAGGTTAATTAGTTACATTACCTACAGGTGAACTAGTTACATGACCTACAGGTGAACTAGTTACATGACCTACAGGTTAATTAGTTACATTACCTACAGGTTAATTAGTTACATTACCTACAGCTGAACTAGTTACATTATCTACAGGTGAACTAGTTACATTACCTACAGGTGAACTGGTTACATGACCTACAGGTTAATTAGTTACATTACCTACAGGTGAACTGGTTACATGACCTACAGGTTAATTAGTTACATTACCTACAGGTGAACTAGTTACATTACCTACAGATTAATTAGTTACATTACCTACAGGTTAACTAGTTACATTACCTACAGGTGAACTAGTTACATTACCTACAGGTGAACTAGTTACATTACCTACAGGTGAACTAGTTACATTACCTACAGGTGAACTAGTTACATTACCTACAGGTTAATTAGTTACATTACCTACAGCTGAACTAGTTACATTACCTATAGGTTAACTAGTTACATTACCTACAGCTGAACTAGTTACATTACCTACAGGTGAACTAGTTACATGACCTACAGGTTAATTAGTTACATTACCTACAGGTTAACTAGTTACATGACCTACAGGTTAATTAGTTACATTACCTACAGGTTAATTAGTTACATTACCTACAGGTGAACTAGTTACATTACCTACAGGTTAATTAGTTACATTACCTACAGGTTAATTAGTTACATTACCTACAGGTTAACTAGTTACATGACCTACAGGTTAATTAGTTACATTACCTACAGGTTAATTAGTTACATTACCTACAGCTGAACTAGTTACATTACCTACAGGTGAACTAGTTACATGACCTACAGGTTAACTAGTTACATTACCTACAGGTTAATTAGTTACATTACCTACAGGTTAACTAGTTACATTACCTACAGGTTAATTAGTTACATTACCTACAGGTTAATTAGTTACATTACCTACAGGTTAACTAGTTACATGACCTACAGGTGAATTAGTTACATTACCTACAGGTTAACTAGTTACATTACCTACAGGTTAATTAGTTACATTACCTACAGGTTAATTAGTTACATTACCTACAGGTTAACTAGTTACATTACCTACAGCTGAACTAGTTACATGACCTACAGGTGAACTAGTTACATGACCTACAGGTTAACTAGTTACATGACCTACAGGTTAATTAGTTACATTACCTACAGGTTAACTAGTTACATGACCTACAGGTTAATTAGTTACATTACCTACAGGTTAATTAGTTACATTACCTACAGGTGAACTAGTTACATTACCTACAGGTGAACTAGTTACATTACCTACAGGTGAACTAGTTGCATTACCTACAGGTGAACTAGTTACATTACCTACAGCTGAACTAGTTACATTACCTACAGGTGAACTAGTTGCATTACCTACAGGTGAACTAGTTACATTACCTACAGGTGAACTAGTTGCATTACCTACAGGTGAACTAGTTACATTACCTACAGGTTAATTAGTTACATTACCTACAGGTGAACTAGTTACATTACCTACAGGTTAATTAGTTACATTACCTACAGGTGAACTAGTTACATTACCTACAGCTGAACTAGTTACATTACCTACAGGTGAACTAGTTACATGACCTACAGGTTAACTAGTTACATGACCTACAGGTTAATTAGTTACATTACCTACAGGTTAATTAGTTACATTACCTACAGGTGAACTAGTTACATGACCTACAGGTTAATTAGTTACATTACCTACAGGTTAATTAGTTACATTACCTACAGGTTAATTAGTTACATTACCTACAGGTTAATTATTTACATTACCTACAGGTTAATTAGTTACATTACCTACAGGTTAATTAGTTACATTACCTACAGGTGAACTAGTTACCCCCCAATGAGAGCAAGACTGAGGTTATCTTTTTTGGACCCCGACCTTCAGCCTCCCAGGTTGATACTCTGGGCTCCCTCAAAAATAATATCCTCCCCTCTGTCATGAACCTTGGAGTGACCTTCACTAGCACTTTTACATTTGATAAGCTGGTCAGCACCGTAGTCAAAACCTGCTTTTTTAAAATACGACTATTGGCTAAGACCAAGTCGTTTTTAGACCTAGAAAGGGTTATTAGCGCCTTTGTTACCTCGAGGTTGGATTACTGCAACGCTCTATACGTGGGTATGGACCAGGCCTCAATCAGACGCCTGCAGCTAGTTCAGAACGCAGCTGCACGTCTCCTCACTGGCCACAGAAAGCGTGACCATATCACCCCAGTTCTGGCCTCACCACACTGGCTTCCAGTTCGGCTCAGAATTGATTTTAAACTCCCTTTATTTGTTTTTAAAGCCCTAAATGGCTGGCTCCTCCTATATAGCCGAACTCCTCTATCGCTACACCCCAGGCAGAGCCTTAAGGTCGGCTGACCAGCTGTTGTTGATAGTGCCTAAGACCAGGCTCAAAACCCGAGGGCACCGAGCCTTCGCAGCAGCTGGCCCCAGGTTCTGGAACACTCTTCCCCTCCATGTTGCCCATATAAGCGGAGCACCCCTTTTGTGACGTAAAAAATAATTCAAATCTGGATCAGTTTGTATCAGATCCGTTGCAGCCCCGTTTTTAGAGATTTGGGTATGGAGGAAAATAGAGAGGGTTGTGTTTTCTGACACTTGGTGAGTTCCCTGACACACGGGGACACATCTTCATGTATAAAAGACGTACAAAAGTGCATGTTGTATGATAGGTCCCCTTTAAATAGAGCGGCAGGTTTGGGAGAACGTGATTGGTTGTTAGAGGGACGAGGCTTGTCAAGTGTAATTGTTTCATTGGTGCTCAAGTTGACTGCCTGAACTAGCTCGCAGGCTTCGCCCCAGTTCTGTTAACTTGTGGGGTAACTAGTACCTTTACCTACTGGTTAGCAAGTGACCTTCCCTGCAGATTGACTAGTTGTCGGTTGGTTAACTAGTTATCTCTATAACTAGCTGTCAGCGGAACAAAACTGACCATGGATATTTTGTCTCCTGGTCTCAGATGGCGGAGGCCCGCGGCGTCCCCCGTGGAAACTATGATGGTCCGGTCCATGATGTCATCAGCATGACTAAATCGGTCCCGCCCACTCCGACCACCACCAGGGGGCCGCCCTGCCCGAAAACCCAGACCAGCCTCCGAAATCTCCACCAATCCGGATTCACGCTGGCAGGTAGCGTAACAGACACACACACTAACACACACACACCAACACACACATACACACGCTAACACACACTAACACCCACGCACACTAACACACAAACACGCACTAACACACACACACTAACACACACACACTCACTCTCACACACTTACACTAACACACACATACTCACACACACACACACACACACTCACTCATACTCATACATTTTTCCCTTTAAACTGGGTTTTCTTTGGAAGTTTTTCCTTGTACGATGTGAGGGTCTAAGGACAGAGGGTCTAAGGACAGAGGGTCTAAGGACAGAGGGTCTGAGGACAGAGGGTGTCGTATTGTCATACTGATATTCTGTACACACTGTGAAGACCACTGAGACAAATGTACCATTTGTGATATTGGGCTATAAATAAACATTGATTGATTGATTGATTGATGATTGATTGATTGATTGATTGATTGATTGATTGATGATGATTGATGATTGATACTCACTCAAACACTCACAGCTGTTCTCCTCTCCACAGGGGGTCAGGTAGACGACCACCTCCCTCAGCGCTCCTCCCAGAGAGTCATGGCTCCTCCCGGCGGATGCTCCTCCTTCTCCTCCTTATCTTAGAGAGTGAACAACACACTGAACCCAGCAGTCAGTATACTTCAAGTAGTACTGATTGGACCTCCTGATAGAATACTTCAAAAAATACTCCTTCCAACTGCTACTTAACCCTTCTGGAGTAGTAATTCAACTAATACTGAAGATATATGTAGTACTACATCCCTAAACTAATACTACAACCCTACACATACTAACAAATCCTACAACACCGTCTTATGTACAGTAGTACATAAGCCGCGTTCACACCGCAGTACTTTTCCCATTTTAGTTCCGAAATGTTGCTTTCACACCAAAAAGAGCCGGAACTCAAACGAGTTCATGAGAACCTTTTCACCCCCTTTTCCGTCCCTGCTAGAGACCAGGTGCTTTCGTGGGAGGAAAAGGTTCCTCTGTCTGATTGGCTGGGCGGATTGCAAACCACGCCCCGTAAAGCTCCCAAAAAGTGTTGTGAAGCCGCCATTTCATTTCCTCGCATTAGCATCATTAGCATTATTAGCATTAGCCCAGCGCAGAAACGCAGAGAGACTAACTTATGGCAACACAAAAGCAAACATGGGAGCGGGGGAGATGAGGAGGTGTCGGCGTTCTGGCGATTTACTCTGAAGGCTTCAGTAGAAGCTGCTGGGAGTCCCAGCAGCTTCTACTGAAGCCTTCCCCAACACCGGGGACTTTGGGCGGGGACTTTGGGCGGGGACTTTGGGCGGGGACTTTGGGCCGGGGACTTTGGGCCGGGGACTTTGGGCCGGGGACTTTGGGCCGGGGACTTTGGGCCGGGGACTTTGGGCCGGGGACTTCGGGCCGGGGACTTCGGGCCGGGGACTTCGGGCCGGGGACTTTGGGCGGCAGTATACGCCGTGAAGTGGTTTGCGGCCTGCCAGTAAACCCAAAGCAGCAGAAGAAGAAGTGACGTCAGCGGCTTAATTTGCCTAATCCTCTCTCAGGGACTTATTCCGGTGTGAACGCGATCTGTACTTAGTTCATGAGAACTAAAGAGTTCTGATGAACCTTTGTGGGAAAAGTACTGCGGTGTGAAAGCGCCTATTGTAACTGTAGTACTTTAAATACCACTGAACCCAACAACACCTCTACAAATACTGCTACACTCCTCATTAACTGTGTACTGAATCCTACACATACTGTACTTATACAGCAGTAGTACTCAATCCTACAATAATGGTACTTTAACTAATACTTACAGTTGTTGGTGTCTTTTCTCAAGGCATGCTGTGTACATGTACTCATAAAACTGCATCCTGTCCCCTAACCCCACTGTGCTCTGATACATGTAGTAGTAGTAGTAGTAGTAGTAGTAGTAGTAGTAGTAGTAGTAGTAGTAGTAGTAGCATAAGTATTAATAGTATAAGTACCTGAATGAATACTCCCAGTACTCCCTGTTCATCTGGAAACCCAGCGGGTATAAAATAACTACCAGGATACTGCGTTACTGAGTATCACTGAGTGTTACTGAGTATCACTGAGTATCACTGAGTATCACTGAGTGTTACTGAGTATCACTGAGTATCACTGAGTATTACTGAGTATCACTGAGTATTACTGAGTGTTACTAATACCTGTTAGTCCTTTATAATATACTACCTGTATACTTGTATATGATGTTACTAATACTCTGGTACCTATGCTGCTCTGACCTACTTTCATATTTATTTTATAATGTTTATACTGAAACTCTTCTGACTGCTGGAACATGAATACAAATAAACGGTGCTAAAAATAATCCAGGTGCAGCCTGCAGGTAGCTGACCCCCCCCCTGTATGACCTCTGACCCCTGTATGACCTCTGATCCCTGTATGACCTCTGATCCCTGTATGACTCCCCCCCCCCTGAAGGATTTGTATCTGCAGCGTCAGAGATCGTAAGCTTCGTCGTCGGCCATGTTGGCTCCAGTGTGTTGCTATGGTAACGCCGTGTCTCTGAAGGGTTTAGTCCTGTAAGACAGGTTTCCATGGTGATGGTGAATCTGGTGTTGTTGTTGTTGTTGTTGTTATTATTGTTTTAGTGTTAACTGAGCTGTATGAATAAACTGTGAAGAAAAACCCATCAGAGTGAGACCTCCTGTTATTGATAAGAAACATAAACAACAACAAGCAGAATGTAACATGACACTGAGATCACATGAGAACACATGAGATCACATGAGATCACATGAGAACACATGAGATCACATGAGAACACATGAGATCACATGAGAACACATTAGAACACATGAGATCACATGAGAACACATGAGATCACATGAGATCACATGAGATCACATGAGAACACATGAGAACACATGAGATCACATGAGAACACATGAGATCACATGAGAACACATTAGATCACATGAGAACACATGAGAACACATGAGATCACATTAGAACACATGAGATCACATGAGAACACATGAGATCACATTAGAACACATGAGAACACATGAGATCACATTCGATCACATGAGATCACATTAGAACACATGAGATCACATGAGAACACGAGATCACATGAGAACACATGAGATCACATGAGATCACATGAGAACATATGAGATCACATGACATGATCACATGAGATCACATGAGAACACATGAGAACACATGAGATCACATGAGAACATATGAGATCACATTAGAACACATGAGAACACATGAGATCACATGAGAACACATGAGAACACATGAGATCACATGAGATCACATTAGAACACATGAGAACACATGAGAACACATGAGATCACATGAGAACACATGAGATCACATGAGATCACATGAAACATGAGATCACATGAGAACACATGAGAACACATGAGATCACATGAGAACACATGAGATCACATGAGATCACATGAGATCACGTTAGAACACATGAGATTACATGAGATCACATTCGATCACATTAGATCACATGAGATCACATTCGATCACATGAGATCACATGAAACACATGAGAACACATGAGATCACATGAGAACACATGAGATCACATGAGAACACATTAGATCACATGAGAACACATGAGAACACATGAGATCACATTAGAACACATGAGATCACATGAGAACACATGAGAACACATTAGAACACATGAGAACACATGAGATCACATTCGATCACATGAGATCACATTAGAACACATGAGATCACATGAGAACACGAGATCACATGAGAACACATGAGATCACATGAGATCACATGAGATCACATGAGATCACATGAGATCACATGAGAACACATGAGAACACATGAGAACACATGAGATCACATGAGAACATATGAGATCACATTAGAACACATGAGATCACATTAGAACACATGAGAACACATGAGAACACATGAGATCACATGAGAACACATGAGATCACATTAGAACACATGAGAACACATGAGAACACATGAGATCACATGAGAACACATGAGATCACATGAGATCACATGAGAACACATGAGATCACATTAGAACACATGAGATCACATGAGATCACATGAGAACACATGAGATCACATGAGATCACATGAGATCACATTAGAACACATGAGAACACATGAGATCACATTAGAACACATGAGAACACATGAGATCACATGAGATCACATGAGATCACATGAGAACACGAGATCACATGAGAACACATGAGATCACATGAGATCACATGAGATCACATGAGAACACATGAGAACACATGAGAACACATGAGATCACATGAGATCACATGAGAACACATGAGAACACATGAGATCACATTCGATCACATGAGATCACATTAGAACACATGAGATCACATGAGAACACGAGATCACATGAGAACACATGAGATCACATGAGATCACATGAGATCACATGAGAACATATGAGATCACATGAGATCACATGAGATCACATGAGAACACATGAGAACACATGAGAACACATGAGATCACATGAGAACATATGAGATCACATTAGAACACATGAGATCACATTAGAACACATGAGAACACATGAGAACACATGAGATCACATGAGAACACATGAGATCACATGAGATCACATGAGAACACATGAGATCACATTAGAACACATGAGATCACATGAGATCACATGAGAACACATGAGATCACATGAGATCACATGAGATCACATTAGAACACATGAGATCACATGAGAACACGAGATCACATGAGAACACATGAGATCACATGAGATCACATGAGATCACATTAGAACACATGAGAACACATGAGATCACATTAGAACACATGAGAACACATGAGATCACATTCGAGCACATGAGATCACATGAGAACACGAGATCACATGAGAACACATGAGATCACATGAGAACACATGAGATCACATGAGATCACATGAGAACACATGAGAACACATGAGATCACATTAGATCACATGAGATCACATGAGAACACATGAGATCACATGAGAACACGAGATCACATGAGAACACATGAGATCACATGAGATCACATGAGATCACATGAGAACACATGAGAACACATGAGAACACATGAGATCACATGAGAACATATGAGATCACATTAGAACACATGAGATCACATTAGAACACATGAGAACACATGAGAACACATGAGATCACATGAGAACACATGAGATCACATGAGATCACATGAGATCACATGAGAACACATGAGAACACATGAGATCACATGAGAACATATGAGATCACATTAGAACACATGAGAACACATGAGATCACATTAGAACACATGAGAACACATGAGATCACATTCGATCACATGAGATCACATGAGAACACGAGATCACATGAGAACACATGAGATCACATGAGATCACATGAGATCACATTCGATCACATGAGATCACATGAGAACACGAGATCACATGAGAACACATGAGATCACATGAGATCACATGAGAACACATGAGATCACATGAGATCACATGAGATCACATTAGAACACATGAGAACACATGAGATCACATTAGAACACATGAGAACACATGAGATCACATTCGATCACATGAGATCACATGAGAACACGAGATCACATGAGAACACATGAGATCACATGAGATCACATGAGATCACATGAGAACACATGAGAACACATGAGAACACATGAGAACACATGAGATCACATGAGATCACATGAGAACACATGAGAACACATGAGATCACATGAGAACACATGAGATCACATGAGATCACATGAGATCACGTTAGAACACATGAGATTACATGAGATCACATTCAATCACATTAGATCACATGAGATCACATGAGAACCCTACCACACAGTGTGTGTGTGTGTGTGTGTGTGTGTGTGTGTGTGTGTGTGTGTGTGTGTGTGTGTGTGTGTGTGTGTGTGTGTGTGTGTGTGTGTGTGTGTGTGTGTGTGTGTGTGTTCATTGTAGAACAACACATGTGTATAGTGTAATCATATAGTTCACTACTTTTGTGAGCGGGAGCTCCTTCACTGCAGACCATCGCGCCACCTAACCATTCGCCACATGTGTTTAACACCAGCGGTAACCGGCCAGGCGCCGGGCGAAAAACAACCTTCAAATAAAAGAAAGTCACCGGAGGAGTTAAAGGAGAGTGACAGGGAGAGGAGAAGAAGAGGGAGAGGAGGTTTCAGCTTGATGGCTTCTCGGTGCGGTGACGCGTCCTAAAACCCTTTATAATCTATCATTAGATTCATGATCAGAACATTATAAAAGTAGGGAGACATGTGGAGATTATCCGGCTGAACAAAACGTGCATTTATCAAACAGGTTTGTTTCCACAGACCTTAGTTCCAGCTATTTTCCAAAACCCCTGTGGAGGGAACCAGCAGCTACTTCCTGGTTCCAGGACGCGTCACTGCACCTCTCAATATGATGCCAGTATGAACAAGGTCTTCTGTGGCGCTGTGCATCAATGCGACCGATGCTGACAGGAAGTGAAGAGTAGACAGTATAAAGGTGTTGGCTTTAGGGAAGTGTCCCAGCAGTTTAATGAAGGTTCTAATCCAATCTATTACATAGCCATCACACGTCTAACTCCGGATGACAGGAAGGCAGAAAGCGCATTATACAAATAATAATGGCAGACATTTTTTAACAATGACTACAATATCATTATTTTAATAAACCAAATATGAACAATTGAGGAAAATGAGGAAGAACTGATGATTAAAATGTTGTAGTAAAGTAGTAATGTAGTTAGTGCATAAATTACTATGTGTTCATTTTCTTCATTATTAGTCGATTTATTTTTTTGGACGAATGCTCCGGGCCGGAGGCTAGCACAGATGCTAACAACAACAATGCACATAAGGTCTCTCTCGCTCGCTCGGGCCACACATACACACACCCTCCCGGTCCTCCTCCCGGTCCCCAGATGGCCAGTCGGTGCCTGCCGGTGAGCGTGGAAGTGTGGTCTGCCACAAGCGGGCGGCAGGAGCGGGGCTGTCAGCATCAGCTGGTAGATGGTATTTTAAACTCGATGCGCTCTGAAACTACGGGCGGCCGAGGAAAAAAAATACACATGCGTTAATCGCGTTAAAATAATTAGTGGCGTAATTTTTTTGTTGTTATCGGTATCGGTCTTGAGAAGCAGAAAGTTATCGGTATCAAAAACCCAATATCGTGCATCCCTAGTTACAAGCTTCAAAGCTGTATTTATCATCTGAATTTGCCGAAACAAGTTTAATATCCTGAAAGCCAAGACTTTGTTTATTTGAAACCAGATGAAAACAAACTGTAACGGACCCTGTCGTGTTATCTATGATCACTATACTCTTTTACGTTCATAATTTCAGCCGGAGGGAGGGCGAATGAGTTGCAAGTGAGAGCTGTCATTTTCCCTTTACAAGCTTCAAAAATGTATTTATCGTGTGATTTTGGAAATAAAATGTTCATATTCTGAAAGCCAAGACTTTGTTTATTTAAATGTTTTTTAAAAACATCCGAAATAAAAAACATTTATTTACATTTTTTTTTAAAAACTTTTTGTATTGGCTCATGATAGGCCCCTGACCTCCGTAGGCCCCTGGGCTTCAGACCAGGTCAGCCCGTGCATTAAGGCGGCCCTGAGTATGACGCTGCTGGGGGGGATACAGAGGTTGGTTTACGTTCATTTAAAAAAAAAAAACCAGAGAAGAAGAGGAGGAGGTCACGTGACCACAGAGAGCAGCTGGTGAGAGGAGCTGCACGCGGAGGTAAGTCTCGTGTTAATTATTCAATGGATCCTGCTTTTACCTGTGCAGGTGAGCCGCGAGACACAGCGCGAGCTCTCAGAGCCGCGTGCTCCTCCTGAAACTGCACGCGCTGTTTGTTGATAGCGCGGAACGAGCGTCACCTGCACAGGTGTCCGGTTCAAACGAGGATCCAGCCTGAAACTACAGGAAACAGTCTCTCTACTGAGATCCAAACTTGACTTTAAACGTATAAATAATTACATTTTAAATATATAAATGATATCAACTTCTTATTTAAAGCCTGATTCATTCTAAAGATTAACACTAACATGTTTATTAAATATTAATATATATATGACTGACATTAGTTATTTAAAGGGTTAACAGTTTAACGGCTGCTGTAACAGGGAGTGTGGAGCAGCCCTTCAGAATAAGAGCGTGATGGGGGAGCGTCAGCTGCTGGAGGAGGTTCTGTCTCTGGTTCTGCAGAGGATCTCTGTGGAGGAGAACGCGAGGAGCAGCGAGCAAGGTGACTATATATATATATTGTATACACACTTCCTGTTTTATATGTGTGTGTGTGTGTGTGTGTGTGTGTGTGTGTGTGTGTGTGTGTGTGTGTGTGTGTGTGTGTGTGTGTGTGTGTGTGTGTGTGTGTGTGTGTGTGTGTGTGTGTGTGTGTGTGTGTGTGTGTGTGTGTGTGTGTGTGTGTGTGTGTGTGTGTGTGTGTGTGTGTGTGTGTGTGTGTGTGTGTGTGTGTGTGTGTGTGTGTGTGTGTGTGTGTGTGTGTGTGTGTGTGTGTGTGTGTGTGTGTGTGTGTGGAGAGAGTTTATCATATATCACATATTGTTGTCACAGGGTTGTATATATTGATATATATCCTCCACTGCTACTAACTCTGACAACAATATATATATTGATATATATCAATATATACAACCCTGTGACAACAATATGTGATATATTGCCGAACCACACCCCTTAGCTGTGATATAATGAGCAGATACCACGGCCTGTCGTGAGCTATTGCTTAAATATATCGATGTCACAGAGCTAGTAGCAGTGGTGCGCGGGCTGGAGGCCGGACGGCAGCGCTGGCTGAACGCGGAGCTGCAGCTCCAGGAGCACGAGCTGCTGCTCAAACACTCCAAGGAGCAGCTGCTGAGGAGCGAGGTGCAGCTCAAACACTCCAAGGAGCAGCTGCTGAGGAGCGAGGTGCAGCTCAAACACTCCAGGAACCAGCTGGACATCGAGCTGAGGAAGCGCTGCAGGATAGAGAGGGACTACAACTATCTGGTACACATGTTCACACACACACACACACACACACACACACACACTACCTGGTACACACACACAACCTGGTACACACACACACACACACACACACACACACTACCTGGTACACACACACAACCTGGTACACACACACACACACACACACACACACACACACACACTACCACTACCTGGTACCCTCACACACACTACCTGGTACACACACACACACACACACACACACACACACTACCACTACCTGGTACCCACACACACACACACACACACACACACACACACACGTGCACACTACCACTATGTGGTACACACACACTACCACTACCTGGTACACACACACACACACACACACACACACACACACACACACTACCACTACCTGGTACACACACACACACACACACACACACTACCACTACCTGGCACACACACACACTACCACTACCTGGCACACACACACACACACACACACACACACACACATATACTACCACTACCTGGCACACACACACACACACACACACTACCACTACCTGGTACATGCACATACACACACACACACACACACACACACACACTACCTGGTACAGTGTTTCCCACAGATCTGAAATATACTTGGGCGGGTGGTGGCAGCGGGCGGGGGGGGG
Source organism: Chaenocephalus aceratus (assembly GCA_023974075.1). Classification (NCBI taxonomy): domain Eukaryota; kingdom Metazoa; phylum Chordata; class Actinopteri; order Perciformes; family Channichthyidae; genus Chaenocephalus; species Chaenocephalus aceratus. The sequence continues at coordinate 36,921 of JAMFTG010000955.1, forward strand.
GCTGCCCGAAAAAAAAAAAAAAAAAAAGTTTTAACAACATGTTTATTTATTGACTCTTCATTCCTGTATAATCATTTTGCGCAAAAATGGCACTGTTTGTCAGAGCACTTCATCCTTCTGGGATTTCATGAAGAACAGCTCCAACGCCTGTGTGTATGGGAACACCTCTGGTGCTGGTCCATTAACTGCCAGTGTTTCCCACATCTCTGAAATATACTTGGGGGGGGGGTGGTGGTAGCGGGGGGGGGGGGTGAGGTGCAACAACATTAACCTTTCTGTTGGTCGCTTGTTAGCAGACCCTTCACGCGATGGCAGAGCGAACAGGTACAGGCAGGGCCCATAATGATAGCCCTATAGTTTAAATCTACTACCCACACATGAACATATGGAAATGGGTTACTTTAAAAAAAAAAAAAAAATGTATTATAAATGTATTTAGAAACCCATCCATGTGATTTTTAGTGGGGGTTGACCTCAAATCCTCTAGGGGGTCCAGGGGCATGCCCCCCCGGTAAGATTTTATTTTGGAGTTAAATGCATCAATCTGGTGCATTTTGAGGGGGAAATAAAGAGACTAGATCTATGGAAACACCTATATTAAACAGAACTGTATACATTTCAATAATTATAAAATCATGGCCATAACCAATACCATACCATTTCCAATATGAAAAAACACTGAAACTTGTTTATTAATTTATTTTTGGTTCATTTATAGTTGTGAGTGTGTCTGTGCTCCTGAACCAGCCTCTCCTGTCTCCCTCCTCTCCCCCTCTCCCTCCTCTCCTCCTCTCCTCTCCCCCTGCTCCTCTTTGATGCAGCAGCAAAGACTAGTTTTCTCTCAACAAGTTTTAAAAGTGTATCTTACCTTTTTTCACCAAGTTAATTTTTATTTATTTATTCATGCATATTTTACTAATCACATTACATTTCATTTAACTGACGCTTTTATCCAAAGCGACTTATAATTACAGGGACATCCTCCCTGGAGTAACTAAGGGCTAAGTGCCTTACTCAAGGGCACACTAGTGGTGGTGTTCTTCGCGGGATTTGAACTCACAGCCTTCCGATCTTCAGCCCACCTCGCTATCCATTAGACCAATCACTACCCTCTCAAATGGAAATATGTGTTTACATAAATGGTGACCACACCGTTTGAGACCCACTGAGAACTTAGACTAAGTTAACTATCTAAACACTCAGAGAGTCCTTTACCTCATCTGAGCTGAGCTTATCCCGAGCTTGAACGACACACAGAGACCAATCAAGGGCTCTGATTTATGATCTGTATGACAGTGGCCATGTCGGCAGGCCACATCATGTGGACAGCCAGTCAGTTATGAGGCAGGCCACTTAACAGGCCAGAAGGAGGCGAGATCAGTGCAAGGGAGTGAGGGATCATTGTCCACAAGTTAATCGATTGCAGGTGGCGTCGTGGTCACGGACGAATAAAAAAAAAAAAATTATAAAAAAAAAAAAAAACCTAAATGGGTTGCGAAATATACTTGGGCGGCCGTTAATATACCTGGGCGGCCCGCCCAAGTATAGTCTATGTGTGGGAAACCCTGTGGTACACGCACGTGCACACACACACACACACACTACTTCTACTACCTGGTACACACACACTCACACTACCTGGTACACACACACACACACACACACATACACACTACTTATACTACCTGGTACACACAGACACACACACACACACACACTCTCCCATGATGCAGTGTGTTTTCTCCCATGATGCAGCAGCGGCAGATGCAGCTGATGTGTGATATCCTGGTTCAGGACAGCAAGATGTCGGCCGGTCTGAACGCTGAGCAGAAGTCTCTGCTGGCGACCTTCGAGCACAAAGCGGGAAACACCACGCTGCACCGGACCACCAGGCGGTGACTAATCCATCTAATCCATCTAGGCTAACCCATCTAATCCATCTAGGCTAACCCTAACCCATCTAATCCATCTAGGCTAACCCTAATCCATCTAATCCATCGAGGCTAACCCTAACCCATCTAATCCATCTAGGCTAACCCATCTAATCCATCTAGGCTAACCCTAATCCATCTAGGCTAACCCTAACCCATCTAATCCATCGAGGCTAACCCTAACCCATCTAATCCATCTAGGCTAACCCTAACCCATCTAATCCATCTAGGCTAACCCTAATCCATCTAGGCTAACCCTAACCCATCTAATCCATCGAGGCTAACCCTAACCCATCTAATCCATCGAGGCTAACCCTAACCCATCTAATCCATCTAGGCTAACCCTAACCCATCTAATCCATCGAGGCTAACCCTAACCCATCTAATCCATCTAGGCTAACCCTAACCCATCTAATCCATCTAGGCTAACCCTAACCCATCTAATCCATCGAGGCTAACCCTAACCCATCTAATCCATCTAATCCATCTAGGCTAACCCTAACCCATCTAATCCATCTAGGCTAACCCTAACCCATCTAATCCATCTAGGCTAACCCTAACCCATCTAATCCATCTAGGCTAACCCTAACCCATCTAATCCATCTAGGCTAACCCTAACCCATCTAATCCTTCTCGGCTAACCCTAACCCATCTAATCCATCTAATCCATCTAGGCTAACCCTAACCCATCTAATCCATCTAATCCATCTAGGCTAACCCAAACCCATCTAATCCATCTAATCCATCTAGGCTAACCCTAACCCATCTAATCCATCTAATCCATCTAGGCTAACCCTAACCCATCTAATCCATCTAACCCATCTAGGCTAACCCTAACCCATCTAGGCTAACCCTAACCCATCTAATCCATCTAGGCTAACCCTAACCCATCTAATCCATCTAGGCTAACCCTAACCCATCTAATCCATCTAACCCATCTAATCCATCTAGGCTAACCCTAACCCATCTAATCCATCTAATCCATCGAGGCTAACCCAAACCCCTAACCCTATTTAGGAGACGTCTGACAGTGGTGCGGTTACCCAAAGTGACAGACCTAATTGTACCTCTATTTAGAGGCAATGGACTTCCACTCTCGGGAGAGGGACCTCCAGCATGTGTCCCTGAAATGGGGACCCAGAGGACAGGCTGCTTCACAGCACTATGTAACCCAGGAAAGAAGCTTGAAACCTGTCCATTTCATCCACATTTGACTCATGAAATGTATAGCAGAGTCACTGCTGTAAGCAGGATCCCACGCACACAGGCAGAGATCCAGGGTGATGTACATGGGTCAGAAAAAGTCTAAGTTAACTTTTGGAAGAACCAGAGAAAAGGGTGAAAATGGATCAAATGTATCCCAAAATAGTGTCTCTTAAGGCGGATATAGTCCCCTGACAACTCCTGTTACATTCCTCCAGTCAGAAAAAGTCTAAGTTAACTTTTGGAAGAACCAGAGGAAGGGGTGAAAATGGATAAATTGTATCCGAAAATAGTGTCTCATTATTCCGTGCCAACTCCCCTTGACTTCCTCCAGAGACCAGTTCAAAGACTTAAAGTTTGGTAAGAACCATGATTGGGGGTCCTCCAGGCAACAATTGTATCCGATCCAAAGTGCTCATGTAGCGGATGCATTCCTCCATGATTTCTCCATGATGGAAAATAGCCCGTTTTTTTTCTAAGTGCTCTCAAACACCGGGTTTCCGATTTCGTGCAGATGGTAGCTTTGAAAAGATGAATGAATGTTTTGGACGGAGGAAGGGAGGTCTCGATTCCCCTCTCCATTGTAAAATGCACCGGGGGGGTGCAAATGTCTCCGGGGCTTCGTCCCGAAGCGCCGAAGACTTGAGCTTTTTGTAGCCCCTCCTCCGTTGGCACTTAGCCGTTTTTTCGAGAATTTCGAAAATCATGCATACTTCCATAACCTCGCACACCGTGAGACCCCGGACCCCCGGACTTAAGCACTCCCCCACGGACTAAACCCAGATGTTCACACCCTCCAGAACCTCATGCCCCTGGTGACACTTAAAGGTGGTGGATTTTGTGGTACTTTACTGTCTGCACACCAGCATCAATATTCGGCCTTCTTCACAGCACCACCTGCCCTGCTGGCGGTTCACACATCCTCCCACACTTGAGCACTCTTCACTCGGACTAAACCCCTCCATGCACACCCAGACTGCACCCAGAGAACAGGCTGCTTCACAGCACTTTGCAAGCCAGGAAAAGTGATTGAATCCTGGGTATACATGTTTTAAATAGTCTGATACCTCCAGGGCGCATCACCACATTTTACAAGCCAGGGAAGGTGCCTGAATCCTGGGTAAACATTGTTTAATTGTTTAATTGTTTTTAAATGTGTGAAAACAGTGTTTTGTCACTTTCAAAACTCTCCCGTCATTGCCCGGAGAAATTGGGTCGATGTTGTTTTCAATCTGACCGTTAATATTCCAGTGAGACGAAGTACGTGCAATGACCGGAGTGATCCCATGTTCATGTTGTCCCAATACCGGAGCATTCCCTAACCCATCTAATCCATCGAGGCTAACCCTAACCCATCTAATCCATCTAATACAGTGTTTCTCAAACTTTTTCACACCAAGGACTTAACCAATAAAAAAACACTCGCGGACCACCTAACTCCATAAATATCCCAACACACATCGTTTTTCTAGAACAGATTATAAATCACCTGAAAATGGTACAAACAACTGGCAACATGTGTGACGAAGGTGTTGCCCTGCATTTTATCATGCAATAGAAAGTGAAACTTAAGCTCGTTCCATTGCGGAGATATTCCCGCGAGAGTGCGGAAAACTTAAATGTATTTATTTATATCAAATGTGAAATGTTACCAATATACTCACGGACCACTAGGGGGCGGTCACGGACCACTGGTGGTCCGCGGACCACACTCTGAGAAGCACTGATCTAATGCATCTAATCCATCTAATCCATCTAAGGCTAACCCTAACCACTAATCCATCTAAGGCTAACCCTAACCACTAATCCATCTAAGGCTAACCCTAACCACTAATCCATCTAATATAGAGTGATTGATAATAAAGAGCTTTAGAACAGATCTAACGTGTTCGTGATGTTCAGGCTGCGCGTGGTGGACGAGTCGTCCTTTCTGTCTCACTCCGACATCAGCTACGACCGCACCGACGACGACGTGGTGAGTTATCACTGTTAATATATTCACATATATTATAATTAGGGCTGTCAAGTTAACGCGTTAACGCAAAAAAAAATGAACGCCACTAATTATTTTAACACGATTAACGCATGTGTATTTTTTGTCCTCGGCCGCCCCGTAGCTTCAGAGCATCGAGTTTAAAACACCGTCTGCAAGCTGATGCTGACAGCCCGCTCCTGCCGCCCGATTGCGGCAGACCACACTTCCACGCTCACCGGCAGGCACCGACTGGCCATCGGGAGGACCGGGTGTGTGTGTGTGTGTGTGTGTGTGTGTGTGTGTGTGTGTGTGTGTGTGTGTGTGTGTGTGTGTGTGTGTGTGTGTGTGTGTGTGTGTGTGTGTGTGTGTGTGTGTGTGTGTGTGTGTGTGTGTGTGTGTGTGTGTGTGTGTGTGTGTGTGTGTGTGTGTGTGTGTGTGTGTGTGTGTGTGTGTGTGTGTGTGTGTGTGTGTGTGTGTGTGTGTGTGTGTGTGTGTGTGTGTGTGTGTGTGTGTGTGTGTGTGTGTGTGTGTGTGTGTGTGTGTGTGTGTGTGTGTGTGTGTGTGTGTGTGTGTGTGTGTGTGTGTGTGTGTGTGTGTGTGTGTGTGTGTGTGTGTGTGTGTGTGTGTGTGTGTGTGTGTGTGTGTGTGTGTGTGTGTGTGTGTGTGTGTGTGTGTGTGTGTGTGTGTGTGGCCCGAGCGAGCGAGAGAGATCTTAGGTGTATTGTTGTAGTTAGCATCTGGTGCTAGCTAGCTGCGCTAACGGATAGAAGGAGCTGTTTCAATGAAAACAGAGGAGCAACATTTCGCCGACAACTGCGCCGAGCACTTGACTTGATGCAGGAAGCAGACAGCGGGACGTTGGAGGAGAAGTCAGCACACTCAGCTCGGATAGTGCGCAACATGATTGCAGCGTCCAGGCAGCTCCCGTTCGAGCATATGCCTTGAGTTACACATAGCTCCAACGATATATCACAGTGTACACACACACACACACACACACACACACACACACTGTATTGTATTATTGTATGAGAGAAGTTCCAGGTTAAATTGAGGCGAATATTTGTAATGTTGTGTTTAATATTCATGAGAATATTTGTCATTGTTTAAATGATAATAACATTAGCATAAAGTATATTTGTCCACTCATATGTTGATAAGAGTATTAACAACTTGAAAAATATTCCTCTTAGGTACATTTAGAACAGATACAAATGCGATTAATCGCGATTAAATATTTTAATCGACTGACAGCCCTAATTATAATACATACAGTATATATTATAATGTACTTATTACAACATATATGAATATGTGTGTGTTGTCATTGTTCTCAGGACCTGGATACCTCGGTGATCAAACCTCTGAGACCTCGAGCCCGAGAAAAACGGGTCAGACATGAGTTCTCCAACATACTGTGTACATGTACTTTATTATAGTACTCTGTTGTACTTTAGAATGTTCTGTTTATTTAGAACATTCTGTTGTACTTTAGAAGGTTATGGTTGTTTGGAACGTTGTGCTTTTGTTCTGGGTGTTGCAGCGCTCGTCGCTTGGGCCTGGTTCTGGAGCTGGTTCTGGTTCTGGAGCTGCGGACCGGAGGAGAGGAAGGAGTGGGAACATCTCTGCAGAACCTCCGGGGAGGACGCTGGAGCAGGTTCGTAAAGACATGAGGATCTCTTCTGTGGGTTTATTAACGTTCACAACAGTTAGTCCAGAGGTTCTCTCCTTCGGTTCTCTGAGGGAGAACCGCGTGTCTTCAGTCTTTCTGACGCATGTCACGTGTTCTCCTGGTATTGATCACGGTTCTCTCCTCACGTGTTGACCTGGTATTGATCACGGTTTCTCTCTCACGTGTTGACCTGGTATTGATCACGGTTCTCTCTCACGTGTTGACCTGGTATTGATCACGGTTCTCTCTCACGTGTGACCTGGTATTGATCACGGTTCTCTCCTCACGTGTTGACCTGGTATTGATCACGGTTCTCTCTCCACGTGTTGACCTGGTATTGATCACGGTTCTCTCCTCACGTGTTGACCTGGTATTGATCACGGTTCTCTCTCCACGTGTTGAACCTGGTATTGATCACGGTTCTCTCCACGTGTTGACCTGGTATTGATCACGGTTCTCTCTCCACGTGTTGACCTGGTATTGATCACGGTTCTCTCTCCACGTGTTGACCTGGTATTGATCACGGTTCTCTCCACGTGTTGACCTGGTATTGATCACGGTTCTCTCTCCCACGTGTTGACCTGGTATTGATCACGGTTCTCTCCACGTGTTGACCTGGTATTGATCACGGTTCTCTCTCCACGTGTTGACCTGGTATTGATCACGGTTCTCTCTCCACGTGTTGACCTGGTATTGATCACGGTTCTCCTCACGTGTTGACCTGGTATTGATCACGGTTCTCTCCACGTGTTGACCTGGTATTGATCACGGTTCTCTCTCCACGTGTTGACCTGGTATTTGATCACGGTTCTCTCCACGTGTTGACCTGGTATTGATCACGGTTCTCTCTCCACGTGTTGACCTGGTATTGATCACGGTTCTCTCTCCACGTTGTTGACCTGGTATTGATCACGGTTCTCTCCACGTGTTGACCTGGTATTGATCACGGTTCTCTCTCCACGTGTTGACCTGGTATTGATCACGGTTCTCTCCACGTGTTGACCTGGTATTGATCACGGTTCTCTCTTCACGTGTTGACCTGGTATTGATCACGGTTCTCTCTCCACGTGTTGACCTGGTATTGATCACGGTTCTCTCTCCACGTGTTGACCTGGTATTGATCACGGTTCTCTCTCCACGTGTTGACCTGGTATTGATCACGGTTCTCTCCACGTGTTGACCTGGTATTGATCACGGTTCTCTCTCACGTGTTGACCTGGTATTGATCACGGTTCTCTCCTCACGTGTTGACCTGGTATTGATCACGGTTCTCTCTCCACGTGTTGACCTGGTATTGATCACGGTTCTCTCTCCACGTGTTGACCTGGTATTGATCACGGTTCTCTCTCCACGTGTTGACCTGGTATTGATCACGGTTCTCTCTCCACGTGTTGACCTGGTATTGATCACGGTTCTCTCTCCACGTGTTGACCTGGTATTGATCACGGTTCTCTCCTCACGTGTTGACCTGGTATTGATCACGGTTCTCTCCACGTGTTGACCTGGTATTGATCACGGTTCTCTCTCCACGTGTTGACCTGGTATTGATCACGGTTCTCTCTCCACGTGTTGACCTGGTATTGATCACGGTTCTCTCTCCACGTGTTGACCTGGTATTGATCACGGTTCTCTCTCCACGTGTTGACCTGGTATTGATCACGGTTCTCTCCTCACGTGTTGACCTGGTATTGATCACGGTTTCTCTCCACGTGTTGACCTGGTATTGATCACGGTTCTCTCTCCACGTGTTGACCTGGTATTGATCACGGTTCTCTCTCCACGTGTTGACCTGGTATTGATCACGGTTCTCTCTCCACGTGTTGACCTGGTATTGATCACGGTTCTCTCCTCACGTGTTGACCTGGTATTGATCACGGTTCTCTCTCCACGTGTTGACCTGGTATTGATCACGGTTCTCTCTCCACGTGTTGACCTGGTATTGATCACGGTTCTCTCCACGTGTTGACCTGGTATTGATCACGGTTCTCTCTCCACGTGTTGACCTGGTATTGATCACGGTTCTCTCCACGTGTTGACCTGGTATTGATCACGGTTCTCTCCTCGTGTTGACCTGGTATTGATCACGGTTCTCTCTCCACGTGTTGACCTGGTATTGATCACGGTTCTCTCCACGTGTTGACCTGGTATTGATCAAGGTTCTCTCTCACGTGTTGACCTGGTATTGATCACGGTTCTCTCCACGTGTTGACCTGGTATTGATCACGGTTCTCTCCACGTGTTGACCTGGTATTGATCACGGTTCTCTCCACGTGTTGACCTGGTATTGATCACGGTTCTCTCCACGTGTTGACCTGGTATTGATCACGGTTCTCTCCACGTGTTGACCTGGTATTGATCACGGTTCTCTCTCCACGTGTTGACCTGGTATTGATCACGGTTCTCTCTCCACGTGTTGACCTGGTATTGATCACGGTTCTCTCCACGTGTTGACCTGGTATTGATCACGGTTCTCTCCTCACGTGTTGACCTGGTATTGATCACGGTTCTCTCCTCACGTGTTGACCTGGTATTGATCACGGTTCTCTCTCCACGTGTTGACCTGGTATTGATCACGGTTCTCTCTCCACGTGTTGACCTGGTATTGATCACGGTTCTCTCTCCACGTGTTGACCTGGTATTGATCACGGTTCTCTCCACGTGTTGACCTGGTATTGATCACGGTTCTCTCCTCACGTGTTGACCTGGTATTGATCACGGTTCTCTCTCCACGTGTTGACCTGGTATTGATCACGGTTCTCTCCACGTGTTGACCTGGTATTGATCACGGTTCTCTCTCCACGTGTTGACCTGGTATTGATCACGGTTCTCTCCACGTGTTGACCTGGTATTGATCACGGTTCTCTCTCCACGTGTTGACCTGGTATTGATCACGGTTCTCTCTCCACGTGTTGACCTGGTATTGATCACGGTTCTCTCTCACGTGTTGACCTGGTATTGATCACGGTTCTCTCCACGTGTTGACCTGGTATTGATCACGGTTCTCTCCTCACGTGTTGACCTGGTATTGATCACGGTTCTCTCCACGTGTTGACCTGGTATTGATCACGGTTCTCTCCACGTGTTGACCTGGTATTGATCACGGTTCTCGCTCCACGTGTTGACCTGGTATTGATCACGGTTCTCTCCTCACGTGTTGACCTGGTATTGATCACGGTTCTCTCTCACGTGTTGACCTGGTATTGATCACGGTTCTCTCTCCACGTGTTGACCTGGTATTGATCACGGTTCTCTCTCCACGTGTTGACCTGGTATTGATCACGGTTCTCTCCACGTGTTGACCTGGTATTGATCACGGTTCTCTCTCCACGTGTTGACCTGGTATTGATCACGGTTCTCTCCTCACGTGTTGACCTGGTATTGATCACGGTTCTCTCCACGTGTTGACCTGGTATTGATCACGGTTCTCTCCTCACGTGTTGACCTGGTATTGATCACGGTTCTCTCTCCACGTGTTGACCTGGTATTGATCACGGTTCTCTCTCCACGTGTTGACCTGGTATTGATCACGGTTCTCTCCACGTGTTGACCTGGTATTGATCACGGTTCTCTCTCACGTGTTGACCTGGTATTGATCACGGTTCTCTCCACGTGTTGACCTGGTATTGATCACGGTTCTCTCTCCACGTGTTCACCTGGTATTGATCACGGTTCTCTCTCCACGTGTTGACCTGGTATTGATCACGGTTCTCTCTCCACGTGTTGACCTGGTATTGATCACGGTTCTCTCCACGTGTTGACCTGGTATTGATCACGGTTCTCTCCTCACGTGTTGACCTGGTATTGATCACGGTTCTCTCCACGTGTTGACCTGGTATTGATCACGGTTCTCTCCTCACGTGTTGACCTGGTATTGATCACGGTTCTCTCTCACGTGTTGACCTGGTATTGATCACGGTTCTCTCTCACGTGTTGACCTGGTTTTGATCACGGTTCTCTCCTCACGTGTTGACCTGGTATTGATCACGGTTCTCTCTCCACGTGTTGACCTGGTATTGATCACGGTTCTCTCTCCACGTGTTGACCTGTATTGATCACGGTTCTCTCTCCACGTGTTGACCTGGTATTGATCACGGTTCTCTCTCCACGTGTTGACCTGGTATTGATCACGGTTCTCTCCACGTGTTGACCTGGTATTGATCACGGTTCTCTCTCCACGTGTGACCTGGTATTGATCACGGTTCTCTCCACGTGTTGACCTGGTATTGATCACGGTTCTCTCTCCACGTGTTGACCTGGTATTGATCACGGTTCTCTCCTCACGTGTTGACCTGGTATTGATCACGGTTCTCTCTCCACGTGTTGACCTGGTATTGATCACGGTTCTCTCCTCACGTGTTGACCTGGTATTGATCACGGTTTCTCTCTCCACGTGTTGACCTGGTATTGATCACGGTTTCTCTCCACGTGTTGACCTGGTATTGATCACGGTTCTCTCCTCACGTGTTGACCTGGTATTGATCACGGTTCTCTCCTCACGTGTTGACCTGGTATTGATCACGGTTCTCTCTCCACGTGTTGACCTGGTATTGATCACGGTTCTCTCCACGTGTTGACCTGGTATTGATCACGGTTCTCTCCTCACGTGTTGACCTGGTATTGATCACGGTTCTCTCCTCACGTGTTGACCTGGTATTGATCACGGTTCTCTCCACGTGTTGACCTGGTATTGATCACGGTTCTCTCTCCACGTGTTGACCTGGTATTGATCACGGTTCTCTCTCCACGTGTTGACCTGGTATTGATCACGGTTCTCTCTCCACGTGTTGACCTGGTATTGATCACGGTTCTCTCCACGTGTTGACCTGGTATTGATCACGGTTCTCTCTCCACGTGTTGACCTGGTATTGATCACGGTTCTCTCTCCACGTGTTGACCTGGTATTGATCACGGTTCTCTCCACGTGTTGACCTGGTATTGATCACGGTTCTCTCTCCACGTGTTGACCTGGTATTGATCACGGTTCTCTCCACGTGTTGACCTGGTATTGATCACGGTTCTCTCTCACGTGTTGACCTGGTATTGATCACGGTTCTCTCTCCACGTGTTGACCTGGTATTGATCACGGTTCTCTCCACGTGTTGACCTGGTATTGATCACGGTTCTCTCCTCACGTGTTGACCTGGTATTGATCACGGTTCTCTCTCCACGTGTTGACCTGGTATTGATCACGGTTCTCTCCTCACGTGTTGACCTGGTATTGATCACGGTTCTCTCTCCACGTGTTGACCTGGTATTGATCACGGTTCTCTCTCCACGTGTTGACCTGGTATTGATCACGGTTCTCTCCTCACGTGTTCTCCTGGTATTGATCACGGTTCTCTCTCCACGTGTTGACCTGGTATTGATCACGGTTCTCTCCTCACGTGTTCTCCTGGTATTGATCACGGTTCTCTCTCCACGTGTTGACCTGGTATTGATCACGGTTCTCTCCTCACATGTTCTCCTGGTATTGATCACGGTTCTCTCCTCACGTGTTGACCTGGTATTGATCACGGTTCTCTCTCCACGTGTTGACCTGGTATTGATCACGGTTCTCTCCTCACGTGTTCTCCTGGTATTGATCACGGTTCTCTCTCCACGTGTTGACCTGGTATTGATCACGGTTCTCTTCCTTCCTGTGTCCTCTGTCAGGAGGTGGAGACTGTGGTGAAGGCCTCGGTTCAGACCCCTGACTCCGGGGAGATCCACATGGAGCCGGGGAACACCGAGAGAACCCAGAGGAACCCCCTACGGCCCCCCCTCACACGGCAGACCCACCCACAGGAGAGTTTTGTGCCCCCGGAAGGAGGTGAGTCTTCTTCTTCTTCTTCTTCTTCTTTAAATCATGCTTCTGATGTTCTGTGGTTCTCCTCTTCTTCTGTGGTAGTAAATCATGTCTCTGACGTTCTGTGGTTCTCCTCAGATCAGACCTCCGTCTGGTTACCCGCCAACAAAACGCTGTTGGAGCCAGAACCTGAATCCAAGATGGAGGAGAGCGTGGCGGTCAGAGCGCTGTACCAAAAACCCCTCGAGAGAACCCTGAAACATGAGTTCCTGTCAAAAACTGTAAGAACCAGAACCATAACTAAATCATCAGTACTACAGAGCAGCTGTGTTTGGTTAGGTTCTACAGACGGTTCAGGTGTGTTTGGTTAGGTTCTACAGACGGTTCAGGTGTGTTTGGTTAGGTTCTACAGAGGGTTAGTGTGTGCTTGGTTCTGCAGGTGGACTACAGACGGTTGAGGTTCTCTTTGGTTCTACAGGTGATCATGCCGGAGACCTGTTCTGTCTGTGGGAAGAGGATCCGGTTCGGCAGGATGGCGGTGAAGTGCAGAACCTGCAGAGCAGTCGCTCATCCAGAGTGCAAAATAAGGTTCAGCTCCGACTGTTCCACCATACCTCCTCAGGGGGGGGGGGCAACACAGGTAATGAAGGGGGGGGGCAACACAGGTAATGAGAGAGGGGGGGGGGGGGGGAACACAGGTAATGAGAGAGGGGGGGGGGGGGGGAACACAGGTAATGAAGGGGGGGGGGAAACCCAGGTAATGAGAGAGGGGGGGGGAACACAGGTAATGAAGGGGGGGGGGCGACACAGGTAATGAGAGAGGGGGGGGGGGGGACACAGGTAATGAGAGAGGGGGCGGGGGGGGGGACCATAGGTAATGAAGGGGGGGGGGGCAACACAGGTAATGAGGGGACGATAGTGATGATCGGGAGGACAGAACCAGTGCTTTATCCTGTCAAATCTCCTCTGCAGAACTCGTTAGAGGACTTCTCTCCGGGTGCCCCCCCCTGGGTGCCCCACCTGATGGTGGAGTGTGTCGCTGAGATCGAGAGGAGGGGTCTGCAGGAGGTGAGAGGGGGGGGTCTACATGCTAACAGTGTGGTTCTACAGAGGGGCCTGTACCGGGTCCTGAGGGGAGGTTCAGCATGCTAGAAGCTACATGCTAACAGTGTGGTTCTGCAGAGGGGTCTGTACCGGGTCCCTAGGGGAGGTTCTGCATGCTAACAGTGTGGTTCTACAGAGGGGTCTGTACCGGGTCCTGAGGGGAGGTTCTGCATGCTAACAGCTACATGCTAACAGTGTGGTTCTACAGAGGGGTCTGTACCGGGTCCTGAGGGGAGGTTCTGCATGCTAACAGCTACATGCTAACAGTGTGGTTCTACAGAGGGGTCTGTACCGGGTCCTGAGGAGAGGTTCAGCATGCTAACAGCTACATGCTAACAGTGTGGTTCTACAGAGGGGTCTGTACCGGGTCCTGAGGGGAGGTTCTGCATGCTAACAGCTACATGCTAACAGCGTGGTTCTACAGAGGGGTCTGTACCGGGTCCTGAGGGGAGGTTCTGCATGCTAACAGCTACATGCTAACAGCGTGGTTCTACAGAGGGGTCTGTAGGCCTACCGGGTCCTGAGAGGAGGTTCTGCATGCTAACAGCTACATGCTAACAGTGTGGTTCTACAGAGGGGCCTGTACCGGGTCCCGGGGGGGGAGCGGCTGGTGAAGGAGCTCAGGATGATGGTCCTGCAGGGGAAGACCCCCCCCCTGGGGAAGGTGCAGGACGTCCATGTTCTCTGTGGGTTCCTGAAGGACTTCCTGAGGAACCTGAAGGAACCACTGCTGACCTTCAGACTGCATCGAACTTTCATGGAGGCTGCAGGTAATTCACAATAATAACAAATATACTTTTAATATTATCCAAATCCTGAGGGCTCTTCTGCAGGGTTAAGGCAACAGTACTGCAGTCATGTATTCCTGTGTATGTAGCTGTGTATTTACCTGTATATTCCTGTGTATTTATCTGTGTATTTACCTGTGTATTCCTGTGTATTTACCTGTGTATTCCTGTGTATTTACCTGTATATTCCTGTGTATTTATCTGTGTATTCCCCTGTGTATTCCTGTGTATTTACCTGTGTATTTACCTGTGTATTCCTGTGTATTTAGCTGTGTATATTCCTGTGTATTTATCTGTGTATTCCCCTGTGTATTCCTGTGTATTTACCTGTGTATTCCTGTGTATTAGAGCTGCAAGATGAAGACAGCAGTACTGCAGCTGTGTACCGGGCCCTCTCTGAGCTCCCCCCCCCCCACAGAGACACCCTGGCCTTCCTCATGCTTCACTTACAAAAGTACTAACCCCCCCCCCTGACATCATACATTAAGAACATGTCTACATCATATATGATAAATATAACTCTGCACTCTAATGACTGTTTCAGGGTGGTCCGGAGCCCCCCCTGTCAGATGGACCAGAACAACCTGTCCCGGGTCTTTGGACCGACTCTGGTGGGTCACGGGACGCCAGACCCGTCTCCCACCACCATCCTGAGGGAGACCAGCACCCAGCCCAAGGTCCTACCTTATCTACTTTACTAGTACTTCTACTTTTACTAAAGTACCAGACCTGAGTACTTCTACTTTTCCTGAAGTACAAGACCTGAGTACTTCTACTTTTACTAAAATACAAGATCTGAGTACTTCTTCTTTTACTCAAGAACCAGAAGTACCAGATCTGAGTACTTCTACTTTTACTCAAGAACCAGACCTGAGTACTTCTACTTTTACTAAAGTACCAGACCTGAGTACTTCTACTTTTCCTGAAGTACAAGACCTGAGTACTTCTACTTTTACTAAAATACAATATCCGAGTACTTCTTCTTTTACTCAAGAACCAGAAGTACCAGATCTGAGTACTTCTACTTTTACTCAAGAACCAGACCTGAGTACTTCTACTTTTACTAAAGTACCAGATCTGAGTACTTCTACACATTATCTGAGTACTTTTACACTTTATGTGAGTACTTGTTCCCTCTGCAGGTGGTGGTTCGGCTGCTGTCCCTCCCTGAAGTTTACTGGAGACGAGTCCTCTCGGCCCAGAAGGACCAGATCTCGGTTCCTGGGTTGGCCCAGAAGGACCAGATCTCGGTTCCTGGGTCGGCCCTCGGTCCGGAGGCCGCTGGACGAGGTGGGCTCCTTGCAATCCGGGTAGAACTGAACCAGAAGCAGGTCGGGTGGATCCAGATCTCAGTTCCTGATCAGGGTTTTGTTTCCAGGACGCTTCTTTTCAGCCGCTGACGTCTCCAGAACTGTCCAGCTGCTCCAGGAACCCCATCAGAGGAACACCTGATGGGGGGAGCCCAGGAACCCTTACCTCAGCAACCTGTAAGACCAGAACCAGACCTTTCCACATGTGTTCATAGTTCTGTAGGAACTGTTCTCCCTTACTGACAGGCAGTGCTCCCCCAGTGTTTAAAACCCTGAGCGTTCTCTATCCAGACCAGGTTCTCTATCCAGACCAGGTTCTCTATCCATACAGGTTCTCTAAAAGGCTGCTCAACAACTGCATCAAACAGATGTTCTCTAATACCTGTCTCTACCTGTCCTTACCTGTCTCTACCTGTCTCTCTCATTCCTGTCTCTACCTGCTCTCTAATACTGTCTCTCCCTGTCTCTCTAATACCTGTCTCTCCCTGTCTCTCTAATACATGTCTCTCTAATACCTGTCTCTCCCTGCTCTCTAATACATGTCTCCTAATACCTGTCTCTCCCTGGCTCTCTAATCCCTGTCCTCTCTAATACCTGTCTCTCCCTGTCTCTCTAATACCTGTCTCTCCCTGTCTCTCTAATACCTGTCCTTACCTGTCTCTCTAATACCGTCTCTACCTGTCCGCTCTCATTCCTGTCTCTACCTGTCTCTCTAATACCTGTCTCTTCCTGTCTCTCTAATACCTGTCCTCCTCTCCCTGTCTCTCTAATACCTTTCTCTACCTGTCTCTCTCATTCCTGTCTCTACCGTTCTCTCTAATACCTGTCCTCCTCCCTGTCTCTCTAATACCTGTCCTCTACCTGTCCTTACCTGTCCTCTACCTGTCTCTCTAATACCTGTCTCTCCCTGTCTCTCTAATAGCCTGTCTCTCCTGTCTCTCGAATACCTGTCCTCTACCTGTCCTTACCTGTCTCTCCCTGTCTCTCTAATACATGTCTCTCTAATACCTGTCTCTCCCGTCTCTCTAATACCTGACTCTATCTGTCTCTCTAATACCTGTTTCTACCTGTCTCTATAATACCTGTCCTTTCTAATACCTGTCCTTACCTGTCTCTACCTGTCTCTCTAATACCTGTCCTCTACCTGTCTCTACCTGTCTCTCTAATACCTGTCTCTCCCTGTCTCTCTAATACCTGTCTCTACCTGTCCTTACCTGTCCTTACCTGTCTCTACCTGTCTCTCTAATACCTGTCTCTCCCTGTCTCTCTAATACCTGTCTCTACCTGTCCTTACCTGTCTCTCCCTGTCTCTCTAATACATGTCTCTCTAATACCTGCTCTCCCTGTCTCTCTAATACCTGACTCTATCTGTCTCTCTAATACCTGTTTCTACCTGTCTCTACATGTCTTTCTAATACGTGTCCTTACCTGTCTCTACTGTCTCTCTATACCTGTCTCTACCTGTCTCTACCTGTCTCTAATACCTGTCTCTCCCTGTCTCTAATACCTGTCTCTACCTGTCCTTACCTGTCTCTCCCTGTCTCTCTAATACCTGTCTACTGTCCTACCTTCTCTACCTGTCTCTCTAATACCTGTCTCTCCTGTCTCTCTAATACCTGTCTCTCCTGTCTCTCTAATACCTGTCTCTACCTGTCCTACCTGTCTCTCCCTGTCTTCTAATACATGTCTCTCTAATACATGTCTCTCCCTGTCTCTCTAATACCTGACTCTATCTGTCTCTCTAATACCTGTTTCTACCTGTCTCTCCTGTCTTTCTAATAACTGTCCTTACATGTCTCTCCCTGTCTCTCTAATACCTGTCTCTACCTGTCTCTTAATACCTGTCTCCATACCTGTCTCTCCCTGTCTCTTTAATACCTGTCTCTACCTGTCCTTACCTGTCTCTACCTGTATCCATCTGTCTCTCTAATACCTGTCTCTACCTATCTCTCTAATACATGTCTCTCCCTGTCTCTCTAATACCTGTCTTACCTGTCTCTCTAATACCTGTCTCTCTAATACCTGTCTCTACCTGTCTCTCTAATACCTGTCTCTACCTATCTCTCTAATACATGTCTCTCCCTGTCTCTCTAATACCTGTCTCTACCTGTCTCTAATACCTCTCTACCTGTCTCTTAATACCTGTCTTACCTGTCTCTCTAATACCTGTCTCTCTAATGCCTGTCTCTACCTGTCTCTCTAATACCTGTCTCTACCTATCTCTCTAATACATGTCCTCCCTGTCTCTCTAATACTGTCTCTACCTGTCTCTCTAATACCTGTCTGTGTGTGTGTTGTTTGTTTGTTTGTTTGTTTGTTTGTTTGTTTATTTATTTAAAGGACAGTGCACATTAATCCACATTGCTGTAAGTGAGCCCAGTGTTAGCCAGCAGGCTAATGTTCAACTGTTGTCCTTGGCAAGATGTTAAATGACCACAACAAGACTCGATAAATAAAAACATAATTAAATAGAGTACAGCAGACAGCAGTACAACAATAATAGACAGCAGTACAACAATAAATAAAAACCGCAGTACAACAATAAATAAACAGCAGTACAACAATAAATAAACTCAGTACAACAATAAATAAACAGCAGTACAACAATAAATAAACATCAGTTCATCAATAAATAAACATCAGTACAACATAATAAACAGCGTACAACAATAAATAAACAGCAGTACAACAATAAATAAACAGCAGTACAACAATAAATAAACATCAGTTCAACAATAAATAAACAGCAGTACAACATAAATAAACAGCAGTACAACAATACATAAACGCAGTTCAACCAATAAATAAACATCAGTTCAACAATAAATAAACATCAGTTCATCAATAAATAAACAGCAGTTCAACAATACATAAACAGCAGTTCAACAATAAATAAACAGCAGTTCAACAAAATAAAAATCAGTTCATCAATAAATAAACGCAGTTCAAACATAATAAACAGCAGTTCAACAATAAATAAAACATCAGTACAAACAATAATAAACATCAGTTCAACAATACATAAACATCAGTTCAACAAAAATAAACAGCAGTACAACAATAAATAAAACATCAGTTCATCAATAATAAACTCAGTTCATCAAAAATAAACATCAGTTCAACAATAAATAAACAGCAGTACAACAATAAAAAACATCAGTTCATCAATAAATAAACATCAGTTCAACAATAAATAAACATCAGTTCATCATAATAAACATCAGTTCATCAATAAATAAACATCAGTTCAACATAAATAAACATCAGTTCATCAATAAATAAACATCAGTACAACAATAAATAAACATCAGTACAACAATAAATAAACAGCAGTACAACAATAAATAACATCAGTTCAACAATACATAAACATCAGTTCAACAATAATAAACATCAGTACAACAATAAATAAACATCAGTTCAACAATAAATAAAATCAGTTCATCAATAAATAAACAGCAGTTCAACAATAAATAAAACAGCAGTTCAACAATAAATAAACAGCAGTTCAACAATAAATAAACATCAGTTCAACAATAAATAAACATCAGTACAACAATAATAAACATCAGTTCAACAATAAATAAACAGCAGTACAACATAAATAAACAGCAGTTCAACAATAATAAACAGCAGTACAACACAAAATAAAAACAGCAGTTTCACAATAAATAAACAGCAGTACAACAATAAATAACAGCAGTTCAACAATAAAATAAACAGCAGTTCAACATAAATAAAAAGCAGTACAACATAAATAAACAGCAGTACAACATACATAACAGCAGTTCCACAATAAATAACAGCAGTTCAACAATAAATAAAAATCAGTTCATCAATAAATAAACAGCAGTTCAACAATAAAAAACATCAGTACAACAATAAATAACTCAGTTCAACAATACATAAACATCAGTTCAACAATAAATAAACAGCAGTACAACAATAACTAAACTAGTTCAACATAAATAAACATCGTTCACCAATAAAATCAGTTAACAATAATAAACGCAGTTCAACAAGTAATAAACAGCAGTTCAACAATAAATAAACAGCAGTACAACATAAAT
This sequence comes from Chaenocephalus aceratus, assembly GCA_023974075.1. Classification (NCBI taxonomy): domain Eukaryota; kingdom Metazoa; phylum Chordata; class Actinopteri; order Perciformes; family Channichthyidae; genus Chaenocephalus; species Chaenocephalus aceratus. The sequence continues at coordinate 56,759 of JAMFTG010000955.1, forward strand.
AAACAGCAGTTCAACATAAATAAACAGCAGTTCAACAATAACCACAGTAAACATAAAAATAACAGCAGTTCAACAAACATAAACATCAGTTCAACAATAATAAACAGCCGTACAACAATAAATAAACCATCAGTTCATCAATAAATAAACATCAGTTCATCAATAAATAACTCAGTCAACATAAATAACAGCAGTCAACAATAATAAACATCAGTTCATCAATACAATAAACATCAGTTCAACAATAAATAAAACATCAGCTTCACAATAAATAAACATCAGTTCATCAATAAATAAACATCAGTTCAACAATAAATAAACATCAGTTCAAAAAAAAACATCAACAACAATAAATACATCAGTTCAACAATAAATAAACAGCAGTACAACATAAATAACACAGTTCAACAATAAATAAACATCAGTACAACAATAAATAAACATCAGTTCAACAATAAATAAACAGCCAGTACAACAATAAATAAAACAGCAGTTCAACAAAAATAAACAGCAGTACAACAATAAATAAACAGCAGTACAACATACATAAACAGCCGTACAACAATAAATAAACAGCAGTTCAACAATAAATAAACAGCAGTACAACAATATATAAACACAGCAACAATACATAACAGCATCAACAATACTAAACACGTCAACAATAAATAAACAGCAGTTCAACAATAATAAACATCAGTCAACATATAAACATCAGTTCAACAATACATAAACATCAGTTCAACAATAAATAAACAGCAGTACAACAATAAATAAACATCACGTTCAACAATAAATAAACCCAGTAAACAATAAATAAACAGCAGTTCAACAATAAATAAACAGCAGTCAACAATAAATAAACAAGCAGTTCAACAATAAATAAACAGCAGACAACAAAATAACAGCAGTTCAACAATAATAAACAGCAGTTCAACAATAAATAAACAGCAGCACAATAAATAAACAGCAGTCAACAATACCATACAGACATAAAATCCGTAACAATAAATAAACAGCAGTTCAACAATACATAAAACAGTTACAATAAATAAACAGCAGTCAACATAAATAAACATCAGTTCAACAATAATAACATCCAGTTCAACAATAAATAAACATCAGTACAACAATAAATAAAATCAGTTCAACAAACTAAAACATCAGTTCAACAATAAATAAACAGCAGTACAACATAAATAAATCAGTTCAACAATAAATAAACATCAGTTCACAATAAATAAACATCAGTCAACAATAAATAAAACATCAGTTCAACAATATACACAGCAGTTCAACAATAAAAAACATCAGTCACACATAAACAGCAGTTCAACAATAATAAACATCAGTTCAACAATAAATAAACAGCAGTTCAACAATAAATAAACATCAGTTCAACAATAAATAAACATACAGTTATCAATAACTAAAACATCAGTTCAACAATAAATAAACAGCAGTACAACAATAAATAAACATCAGTTCATCATAAATAAACATCAGTTCAACAATAAATAAACATCAGTTCATTAATAAATAAACATCAGTCATCAATAAATAACATCAGTTCAACAATAAATAAACATCAGTTCACACAAAAAATAAACATCAGTACACATAAATAAACATCAGTTCAACAATAAATAAACAGCAGTACAACAATAAAACGCAGTTCAAATAAATAAACAGCAGTACAACATAAATAAACAGCAGTTCAACATAATAAACAGCAGTACAACAATAAATAAACAGCAGTTCAACAATAAATAAACAGCAGTTCAACAATAATAAACAGCAGTACAACAATAAATAAACAGCAGTACAACAAAATAAAAACAGCAGTTCAACAATAAATAAACAGCGTTCAACAATAAATAAAAATCAGTTCATCAATAAATAAACAGCAGTTCAACAATAAATAAACAGCAGTTCAACAATAAATAAACATCAGTTTCATCAATAAATAAAACATCAGTTCATCAATAAATAAACATCAGTTCAACAATAAAAAACATCAGTTCATCAATAAATAAACATCAGTACAACAATAAATAAACATCAGTACAACAATAAATAAACAGCAGTACAACAATAAATAAACATCAGTTCAACAATACATAAACATCAGTTCAACAATAAATAACATCAGTACAACAATAAATAAACATCAGTTCAACAATAAATAAACATCAGTTCATCAATAAATAAACAGCAGTTCAACATAAATAAACAGCAGTTCAACAATAAAAACATCAGTTCAACATAATAAACATCAGTACAACAATAAATAACATCAGTTCAACAATAAATAAACAGCAGTACAACAATAAATAAACAGCAGTTCAACAATAAATAAACAGCAGTACAACAATAAATAAACAGCAGTTCAACAATAAATAAACAGCAGTACAACAATAAATAAACAGCAGTTCAACATAAATAAACAGCAGTTCAACAATAAATAAACAGCAGTACAACAATAAATAAACAGCAGTACAACAATACATAAACAGCAGTTCAACAATAAATAAACAGCAGTTCAACAATAAAAAAATCAGTTCATCAATAAATAAACAGCAGTTCAACAATAAATAAACAGCAGTTCAACAATAAATAAACATCAGTACAACAATAAATAAACATCAGTTCAACAATACATAAACATCAGTTCAACAATAAATAAACAGCAGTACAACAATAAATAAACATCAGTTCAACAATAAATAAACATCAGTTCAACAATAAATAAACATCAGTTCAACAATAAATAAACAGCAGTACAACAATAAATAAACAGCAGTTCAACAATAAATAAACAGCAGTACAACAATAATAACAGCAGTTCAACAATAAATAAACAGCAGTTCAACAATAAATAAACAGCAGTACAACAATAATAAACAGCAGTACAACAATACATAAACAGCAGTTCAACAATAAATAAACAGCAGTTCAACAATAAATAAAAAATCAGTTCATCAATAAATAAACAGCAGTTCAACAATAAATAAACAGCAGTTCAACAATAAATAAACATCAGTACAACAATAAATAAACATCAGTTCAACAATACATAAACATCAGTTCAACAATAAATAAACAGCAGTACAACAATAAATAAACATCAGTCAACAATAAATAAACATCAGTTCATCAATAAATAAACATCAGTACAACAATAAATAACATCAGTTCAACAATAAATAAACATCAGTTCAACAATAAATAAACAGCAGTTCAACAATAAATAAACATCAGTTCAACAATAAATAAACAGCAGTTCAACAATAAATAAACAGCAGTTCAACAATAAATAAACATCAGTACAACAATAAATAAACATCAGTTCAACAATACATAAACATCAGTTCAACAATAAATAAACAGCAGTACAACAATAAATAAACATCAGTTCATCAATAAATAAACATCAGTTCATCAATAAATAAACATCATTCAACAATAAATAAACAGCAGTACAACAATAAATAAACATCAGTTCAACAATAAATAAACAGCAGTACAACAATAAATAAACAGCAGTTCAACAATAAATAAACAGCAGTACAACAATAAATAAACAGCAGTTCAACAATAAATAAACAGCAGTACAACAATAAATAAACAGCAGTTCAACAATAAATAAACAGCAGTTCAACAATAAATAAACAGCAGTACAACAATAAATAAACAGCAGTACAACAATACATAAACAGCAGTTCAACAATAAATAAACAGCAGTTCAACAATAAAAAAAATCAGTTCATCAATAAATAAACAGCAGTTCAACAATAAATAAACAGCAGTTCAACAATAAATAAACATCAGTACAACAATAAATAAACATCAGTTCAACAATACATAAACATCAGTTCAACAATAAATAAACAGCAGTACAACAATAAATAAACATCAGTTCAACAATAAATAAACATCAGTTCAACAATAAATAAACATCAGTTCAACAATAAATAAACAGCAGTACAACAATAAATAAACAGCAGTTCAACAATAAATAAACAGCAGTACAACAATAAATAAACAGCAGTTCAACAATAAATAAACAGCAGTTCAACAATAAATAAACAGCAGTACAACAATAAATAAACAGCAGTACAACAATACATAAACAGCAGTTCAACAATAAATAAACAGCAGTTCAACAATAAATAAAAATCAGTTCATCAATAAATAAACAGCAGTTCAACAATAAATAAACAGCAGTTCAACAATAAATAAACATCAGTACAACAATAAATAAACATCAGTTCAACAATACATAAACATCAGTTCAACAATAAATAAACAGCAGTACAACAATAAATAAACATCAGTTCAACAATAAATAAACATCAGTTCATCAATAAATAAACATCAGTACAAACAATAAATAAACATCAGTTCAACAATAAATAAACATCAGTACAACAATAAATAAACATCAGTTCAACAATAAATAAACATCAGTTCAACAATAAATAAACATCAGTTCAACAATAAATAAACAGCAGTACAACAATAAATAAACATCAGTTCAACAATAAATAAACATCAGTTCATCAATAAATCAATAAATAAACATCAGTTCAACAATAAATAAACAGCAGTTCAACAATAAATAAACATCAGTTCAACAATAAATAAACATCAGTACAACAATAAATAAACAGCAGTACAACAATAAAAACAGTTCAACAATAAATAAACATCAGTTCATCAATAAATAAACATCAGTTCAACAATAAATAAACATCAGTACAACAATAAATAAACATCAGTTCAACAATAAATAAACATCAGTTCATCAATACATAAACATCAGTTCAACAATAAATAAACATCAGTACAACAATAAATAAAAATCAGTACAACAATAAATAAACATCAGTTCAACAATAAATAAACATCAGTTCATCAATACATAAACATCAGTTCAACATAAATAAACATCAGTACAACAATAAATAAACATCAGTTCAACAATAAATAAACATCAGTTCATCAATAAATAAACATCAGTTCAACAATAAATAAACAGCAGTTCAACAATAAATAAACATCAGTTCAACAATAAATAAACATCAGTACAACAATAAATAAAAATCAGTACAACAATAGAGAGGAACAAACAAACATGCAAACAGAAATATCATCATACCTTGATACAGTTAAAAGTGTTCACATGTTTGATTGCTTAAAAGCCAGTTCTTATGCTAGCGGTTAAATGCATGACAGGAGGTGTTATTCCTGATCTGCATTGGTGTTGTGTTCCAGAATGCCCTCACAGAGAAACAGTGTTTACCAGCTGGACCCCAGAGGGCTGCACAGTCCCCTCTAGGGCAGACCTTGTGGTTCTGCTGTCTGAATTGTTCTGCTGTATAAAAGTGCAGAGCGGTGGGGGTGCCTTGCCGTTTTTAGAATTTAAAAAATGAGACATGCGTCAGTGTGTTTTTAAAATATTTTCCCAGCTGAGCAGGTTATGTTTTTCCAGGATTTTGCAATGGTAGTATAGCTTAGGTTTTCTGTCCAAAACTTTGAGAGCTTGTTTGTGAAGTGACAGGATAGGCCTTGATGTGGTGCTATTCGCCTGGGTCCAGCTGGTTCACCCGGGTTCCAGCTGGTTCGCCTGGTTTCTAGGCTGGTTCACCTGGTCCAGCTGGTTCGCCTGGGTCCAGCTGGTTCGCCTGGTCCAGCTGGTTCGCCTGTTCCAGCTGGTTCGCCTGGTTCCAGCTGGTTTACCTGGTTCCAGCTGGTTCGCCTGGGTCCAGCTGGTTTAACCTGGGTCCAGCTGTTTCACCCGGGTTCCAGCTGGTTCGCCTGGGTTCCAGCTGGTTCGCCTGGGTCCAGCTGGTTCGCCTGGGTCCCAGTGGTTCACCCGGGTTCCAGGCTGTTCACCCGGGTTCCAGCTGGTTCACCCGGGTTCCAGCTGGTTTACCCGGGTTCCAGCTGGTTCGCCTGGGTCCAGCTGGTTCACCCGGGTTCCAGCTGGTTCGCCGGGTTCCAGCTGGTTCGCCTGGGTCCAGCTGGTTCGCCTGGGTCCAAGCTGGTTCGCCCTGGGTCCAGCTGGTTCGCCTGGGTCCAGCTGGTTCACCTGGGTCAGCTGGTTCACCCGGGTTCCAGCTGGTCGCCTGGTCCAGCTGGTTTACCTGGGTCACCTGGGTCCAGTGCTCATACAGTATGTTAGGTGGGGAAGGATCATGGCAGTCATATTGAGTCAGTATGGGGAACACTCACTCTAAATCCCTTTCTGCAGAGGAGAACCAACCTGGGCAGGAAGTTCTTCGACTCGCCTTCAGCCTTCTAACCCCGCTGAAGTACACACTGTACGTACTTAATACTATGTGGAGTACACCACTGTACGTATTAATACTCTATCTGTATATTTAAATATGATTACTGCAGTAACTCCTGTGTTTCCTCAGGTGGAGGACCGGGACGCGCGCTCGCGTGTGTGTTTTGTAACTTATGTTTAATAACATGTGTTACTGCAGAGGACTATTTTTATTCATCTCAGTCAAATTGACGATGAGGCGCATCTTAAACTAAAGGGGGTGGTGTCGAGGTCGATAGGGACTTGGCTTGGTAACTGGAAGGTCACCAGTTCAAGTCCCGGCAAGACCAAGTGCTACCGAGGTGTCCCTGAGCAAGGCACCGTTCCCTACACTGCTCCCCCGGGCGCCGTTCAAAATGGCAGCACACTGCCTCTTAACACTAGGATGGGTCAAATGCAAGAGAAACAATTTCCCCACGGGGATTAATAAAGTATATCAAAATAAAAAACTGCTGGCTAAGAATAAACGTAAATACAGAAGGATTGTTATGATGTTCGTTTACACCAATCAGAATGCACCAAAATTGAGCGTGGATGTGTAGATGTGCTAAAACTTCTCTGGTCCCCTCCCCAATCTGATCAATGACGACATGTATAGCCGCTGTACTAAATTAAAATCAATATTATGGCGTAATTTAAATTAAATACAGGGTTTTAATTTAATGCGATTTTATTCTGACAAACCGGAAGTTCACACTAACTTTTATTCTGAAAATTATTCATTTCCGGTTAGCATTAGCATGTGGCTAACGTTTTCAACCCGTGAATTCAAGGTGAAATGACATGTGGTGTTGTACACTAAACACACTGTCTTTAACTCTCACTTATGGAAGCGGCAAAACGTTTAGGGAATGTTTAAATAACCTCAGACATTAGAACGCTGTAATTTAAACAACAGAAAACGGCAGGATTTGCGTTGGACACGCCCCCGTCGACGCCGGGCCAATAGAAGAAGACTACAGTTGATAACTCGTGATGGACAGGAATAATCGATCGCTTCTTCACCCTCCGCTGCCCCAATGTGCACGGGACCAACAGCTGGGAGGGGGGGAGCCACCAACTCGCACATTTCATTTTATGTCATCGCATCCTTTATTTAATTAAATGCTGTTAACTTTCATAAGCTTCCTTGTACTCTTTTCAGTTTATCCTAGTCTCGGGGTTTTAAGAAAACACTGCATGTCATCATTTCAGCGCTGGTTGTCTTGGTGGTGCCCAGCAAACAATGTGGGCTTCGTAAATAATTGGACAGCCTTCTGGGGAAAACCTGGTCTGATTAAGAGAAACGGCATTCATCCTACTTTGGAAGATCTCATTTCAGTAAACATCTCAGGGCTTTGTGGACTTGATCCATGACGAACTGGAGTTGAGACCAGGAAGCGGAGTCGCAGTCTTACACGCTTCTCTGCGCTCTCTCCTAGGCAGTCATCCATAGGAATCCCCAACCCAATAAAATACCCAATATTAGCTGGTGTGTGTGTGTGTGTGTGTGTGTGTGTGTGTGTGTGTGTGTGTGTGGTGTGTGTGTGTGTGTGTGTGTGTGTGTGTGTGTGTGTGTGTGTGTGTGTGTGTGTGTGTGTGGTGTGGTGTGTGTGTGTGTGTGTGTGTGTGTGTGTGTGTGTGTGTGTGTGTGTGTGTGTGTGTGTGTGTGTTGTGTGTGTGTGTGTGTGTGTGTGTGTGTGTGGTGTGTGTGTGTGTGTGTGTGTGTGTGTGTGTGTGTGGTGTGTGTGTGTGTGTGTGTGTGTGTGTGTGTGTGTGTGTGTGTGTGTGTGTGTGTGTGTGTGTGTGCAAGGACAATTTAAGGTAAACCTAATAGAGGTGTCATACATAATAACCTAATAAAGTAAATGTAACAACTACTACAGTGCAACAAAACAGGAAGATTAAATGTGGTCTCTTAAACATAAGATCTCTAGCATCTAAAGCAATATTATTAAATGATTTAATATCAGATTATAATATTGATATATGCTGTCTCACTGAAACTTGGTTGAGACATGAAGAATATGTCAGCATAAATGAGGCCACTCCACCCAGCCATGTCAACACTCATATATTGCTTTCACAATTTTCAAAGGTCCTTGAGAGATTGTTTGTCCAAAAATGTGATAATTTTATTGAAAAACATGAGTTATTGAGTGAGTCAGTATGGATTTAGGAAAAATCGATCTACAGCTTTAGCTTTAATGAAAATAACAGAAGAAATTACAGCAGCTATAGAAAGAAAGAAATGCACAATAGGTGTATTGATTGACTTAAAAAGGGCATTTGACACCATAGACCATTACCTATTAATTTCAAAAGTGGTCTTCAATGGCATTAAAACGATAAAAATGCTGCTGAAGTTAATCCAGAGGTTAATCCAATGTGTCCCTTTGAATGATTTCTGATAATCCATGAGCAATCAATCAATCAATCAATGTTTATTTATATAGCCCAATATCACAAATGTTACATTTGTCTCAGTGGTCTTCACAGTGTGTACAGAATATCAGTATGACAATACGACACCCTCTGTCCTTAGACCCTCACATCGTACAAGGAAAAACTTCCAAAGAAAACCCAGTTTAAAGGGAAAAATGGGAGAAACCTCAGGGAGAGCAACAGAGGAGGGATCCCTCTCCCAGGACGGACAGACGTGCAATAGATGCCGTGTGTAAATTGAAAAGATAATACATTTGCAACATAGGTAGTCCAGATGTTTGGGAATGCATGTGTGTATAATAGGAAGATGAATCCACGAGGATATCCATCCAGGACCTATGATCCAGGACCACAGCCACGACTCAAGATCCAGCGCTCGCGATCCAGGACACAGGACCGCAGGATCATCCATGACTCCGGATCCCGGCGTATATAGACACCAAAAAGAAAGACATTTGGGGAAGCTGGGTTAATCGGAACATGAGTGTACACGGGTATAGACAGAGAGAAGGAAGAAGTAAGATGTCCCCCGACAAACTAAGCCTATATCAGCAAAACTAGGGGCTGAATCTAATCAGCCCTAACTATAAGCTTTATCAAAAAGGAAGGTCTTAAGCGCACTCTTAAAAACGGATAGGGTGTCTGCCGCCCGAACACAAACTGGAAGCTGATTCCACAAATGTGGAGCTTGAAAAGAAAATAAACCTGCTTTTCGGTTTTCAGATGTCAGACCTAGAGACAGCTTCACTCTGGTGCAAAACTATGTCCGCGAAGCCCCTACCTTCTTTGTTTTACCATGTGTGTGAGTGCGGAGATTCCCCTTCGATTCTATTGGCTCTAACGGTCAGAAAGAGATGTCAATCACAAAAATCGACCAATGGGTTCCAGAGAAACGGTAAAACCCCCATTTCCACCCAAATCACCTCAGAGGTGGAGATTTTTTTGCTAAATCTCTCTAAAAAGGTCAAATGTCACTTGTTTTGCATCAATCTTGATACAGGGTACTTATTATATGTTGTACTTTGGATTCCTAAAGCTTTTAGTCTACCTTACCATCATCCAAGATTAGTTTTCACTATAAGTAAAAAATAATGTTTGGACGGACACTATCATTTACAGTTTTTTACTATGTTCAATCTGAATTTTCTTTAAAATAGAAAACATCTATATTGATTCTGACTTTTCTACATCCAACTCACAGTTTATCATTACTTTGAGAACAAAGATTATGAATGTAACCCTTTTAGAAGATATGGTCATTTGATCTGGGAATGTCATTTTCGAGCCTGAGACCTGAAAAACAGGCTCAGGGCTAAACTGGTTAAAAACGCAGCTACGGCCCTGCATTAAACTGCGGAGCGGCGTTCACACAGACCGCGGCTCACACCGCTGCAGAGAGACCGAGCTGTCCCAGCACCTGAAGGTGGATCAGCTTCCCCTGGGAGAATTTCCCCTTCGACTGGTTTTGTTTTTAATAAGGACGAGAGCTTGAAACAAAATATTAATAAAACACTGCCGTTTGAATCGATAGCGTTTAACAGACGGTCGCTGTTTGGGATGTTACGTTACAAAATACTACGCAGACAGCGCTAGCTGGGAGATCGATCACTTTATTTGCTAAACTATGTGGTACTAAACCTGTTCGACTCCAAGCCTGTTTTTCAGGTCTCAGGCTCGAAAATGACATTCCCAGAACAAATGACCATATGATATCTTCCCTTCTAAAAGGGTTACATTAATAATCTTTGTTCTCAAAGTAACGATGCACCTGTGAGTTGGATGTAGAAAAAGTCAGAATCAATATAGATGTTTTCTATTTTAAAGGAAATTCAGATTGAACATGGTAAAAAATTGTAAATGATAGTGTCCGTCCAAAAGATATGTTGTACTTATAGTGAAAACTAACCTTGGATGATGGTAAGGTAGACTAAAAGCTTGAGGAATCCAAAGTACAACATATAATAAGTACCCTGTATCAAGATTGATGCAAAACAAGTGACCTTTGACCTTTTTAGACAGATTTAGAAAAAACTCACTCTGGGGTGATTTGGGTGGAAATGGGGGTTTTACCGTTTCTCTGGAACCCATTGGTCGATTTTGATGATTGAAATCTCTTTCCGGACCGTTGGAGCCAATTGAATCGAAGGGGAGTTTTCACATAGACACCAACGTTAACACAATAAGGTGGGGGCTTCGCGCATGCAGGTTTGCATCAGAGTGAATCTATCTCTCGCTCTGACATCTGCAAACGGAAAAGCAGGTTTATTGCTTATGGATTATCAGGACATCATTTCAAGGGGACACAGACACGTTGGATTAACCTATGGACTAACTTCAGCAGCGTGTTTATCGTTTGAATGCCATTGAAGACCACTCTTGACCAGACTACGACACAGATGAGCCATGTTAGCGTTTTTAGCTACCTAGCGCCATATGTTTTGATGTCTGTCTTTTAGGGGTGTAACGGTTCACAGAAGTCACGGTTCGGTACAACAAGGAAAAGCAAAAAAAGTCCCAAATGCATAATTTTGTTGCTGTTATTTATTTGTAACAGTAGTGCAAGTTTTGGTGTGAAAATAAGGAACTCTAACATTTGGAATCATTAACTGTATTACACAGTTAAAAACAAACCACAAACAGTAACACACAGATGGCCATATTATATACTGACCAGCAGAACCAGGGAGATGCTGCCTTCAGGGACCAGCAGAACCAGGGAGATGCTGCCTTCAGGGACCAGTTAGCAGAACCAGGAAGATGCTGCCTTCAGGGAACAGCAGAACCAGGGAGATGCTGCCTTCAGGGACCAACATAACCAGAAAGATGCTGCCTTCAGGGACCAGCAGAACCAAGGTGATGCTGCCTTCAGGGACCAACATAACCAGAGAGATGCTGCTTTCAGGGACCAGCAGAACCAGGGAGATGCTGCCTTCAGGGACCAGCAGAACCAGGGGGATGCTGCCTTCAGGGACCAGCAGAACCAGGAGATGCTGCCTTCAGGGACCAGCAGAACCAGGGAGATGCTGCCTTCACGGACCAGCAAAACCAGGGAGATGCTGCCTTAAGGGAACAGCAGAACCAGAGAGATGCTGAATTCAGGGACCAGCAGAACCAGGGAGATGCTGCCTTCAGGGACCAGCGGGATGCTGCCTTCAGGGACCAGTGGGATGCTGCCTTCAGGGACCAGCAGAACCAGGGAGATGCTGCCTTCAGGGACCAACATAACCAGAGAGATGCTGCCTTCAGGGACCAACATAACCAGAGAGATGCTGCCTTCAGGGACCAGCAGAACCAAGGAGATGCTGCCTTCAGGGACCAGCAGAACCAGGGAGATGCTGCCTTAAGGGACCAGCAGAACCAGGGAGATGCTGCAGAACCAGAGAGATGCTGCCTTCAGGGACCAGCAGAACCAAGGAGATGCTGCCTTAAGGGACCAGCAGAACCAGGGGGATGCTGCCTTCAGGGACCAGCAGAACCAGGGAGATGCTGCCTTCAGGGACCAGCAGAACCAGGGAGATGCTGCCTTCAGGGACCAGCAGAACCAGGGAGATGCTGCCTTCAGGGACAAGCATAACCAGGGAGATGCTGCCTTCAGGTACCAACATAACCAGAGAGATGCTGCCTTCAGGGACCTGCAGAACCAGAGAGATGCTGCCTTCAGGGACCAGCAGAACCAGGGAGATGCTGCCTTCAGGGACCAGCAGAACCAGGGAGATGCTGCCTTCAGGGACCTGCAGAACCAGAGAGATGCTACCTTCAGGGACCAGCTGAACCAGGGAGATGCTGCCTTCAGGGACCAGCAGAACCAAGGAGATGCTGCCTTAAGGGACCAGCAGAACCAGGGGGATGCTGCCTTCAGGGACCAGCAGAACCAGGGAGATGCTGCCTTCAGGGACCAACATAACCAGAGAGATGCTGCCTTCAGGTACCAACATAACCAGAGAGATGCTGCCTTCAGGGACCAGCAGAACCAAGGAGATGCTGCCTTCAGGGACCAGCAGAACCAGGGAGATGCTGCCTTCAGGGACCAGCAGAACCAGGGAGATGCTGCCTGCAGAACCAGGTAGATGCTGCCTTCAGGGACCAGCAGAACCAGGGAGATGCTGCCTTCAGGGACCAGCAGAACCAGGGAGATGCTGCCTTCAGGGACCAGCAGAACCAGGGGGATGCTGCCTTAAGGGACCAGCAGAACCAGGGAGATGCTGCCTTCAGGGACCAGCAGAACCAGGGAGATGCTGCCTTCAGGGACCAACATAACCAGAGAGATGCTGCCTTCAGGGACCAACATAACCAGAGAGATGCTGCCTTCAGGTACCAACATAACCAGAGAGATGCTGCCTTCAGGGACCAGCAGAACCAAGGAGATGCTGCCTTCAGGGACCAGCAGATCCAGGGAGATGCTGCCTTCAGGGACCAACATAACCAGGGAGATGCTGCAGAACCAAAGAGATGCTGCCTTCAGGGACCAGCAGAACCAGAGAGATGCTGCCTTCAGGGACCAGCAGAACCAGGAGATGCTGCCTTCAGGGACCAGCAGAACGAAGGAGATGCTGCCTTAAGGGACCAGCAGAACCAGGGAGATGCTGCCTTCAGGGACCAGCAGAACCAGGGAGATGATGCCTTCAGGGACCAACATAACCAGAGAGATGCTGCCTTAAGGGACCAGCAGAACCAGGGAGATGCTGCAGAACCAGAGAGATGCTGCCTTCAGGGACCAACATAACCAGAGAGATGCTGCCTTCAGGGACCAGCAGAACCAAGGGGATGCTGCCTTCAGGGACCAGCAGAACCAAGGGGATGCTGCCTTCAGGGACCAGCAGAACCAGGGAGATGCTGCCTTCAGGGACCAGCAGAACCAAGGGGATGCTGCCTTCAGGGACCAGCAGAACCAGGGAGATGCTGCCTTCAGGGACCAGCAGAACCAGGGAGATGCTGCCTTAAGGGACCAGCAGAACCAGGGAGATGCTGCCTTCAGGGACCAGCAGAACCAGGGAGATGCTGTATTCAGGGACGAACATAACCAGAGAGATGCTGCCTTCAGGTACCAACATAACCAGAGAGATGCTGCCTTCAGGGACCAGCAGAACCAAGGAGATGCTGCCTTCAGGGACCAGCAGATCCAGGGAGATGCTGCCTTCAGGGACCAACATAACCAGGGAGATGCTGCAGAACCAGAGAGATGCTGCCTTCAGGGACCAGCAGAACCAGGGAGATGCTGCCTTCAGGGACCAGCAGAACGAAGGAGATGCTGCCTTAAGGGACCAGCAGAACCAGGGAGATGCTGCCTTCAGGTACCAGCAGAACCAGGGAGATGCTGCCTTCAGGGACCAGCAGAACCAGGGAGATGATGCCTTCAGGGACCAACATAACCAGAGAGATGCTGCCTTAAGGGACCAGCAGAACCAGGGAGATGCTGCAGAACCAGAGAGATGCTGCCTTCAGGGACCAACATAACCAGAGAGATGCTGCCTTCAGGGACCAGCAGAACCAAGGGGATGCTGCCTTCAGGGACCAGCAGAACCAGGGAGATGCTGCCTTCAGGGACCAGCAGAACCAGGGAGATGCTGCCTTAAGGGACCAGCAGAACCAGGGAGATGCTGCCTTAAAGGGGACCTATCATGCAAAATGCACCTTTGTACGTCTTTTATACATGAATGTGTGTCCCCGGTGTTCCAGGGAACTCACCAAGTGTCAGAAAACACAACCCTCTCTATTTTCCTCCTTCGCCAAATCTCTAAAAAAGGGGCTGCAACGGATCTGAAAAAAACTGATCCAGATTTCAACACTTTTCTACGTCACAGAGAAGTCCTCGGCTTATTGGTCAACTCTCCTCCTATCAGGGGAATGAGCCACGGCCACGTGCATTGCCAAACCTCTCATTCGCATATAGGCTATCGGCAGGCTAAATCAACCCACATCTGTGTTTTTGCCTGCTCTTGCCAGGATGTCTAAGATAGTTAAACGTTGTGCTGTTGTTGGCTGCAAGACTCGGGACAAGGGACTGCATGCGATGCCATCAGTGGAAAAAGAAATGAATCTGTGGCTAGACTTCATTTACAAGGGACATGTGCCAGAAGACCACGGAAGATTTCTGTTTGTGTGTTCCAAACATTTTACGACGGACATGTTTATGAACTTGTCTCAAGTCCAACACGGATATGCCTCCAAAGTAATGCTAAACCCGGGATCAATACCAACCATCCGGGACCAGGCCAGTGAGGACACATCCAATTTTGAAGCTGTAAGTTTTTATTTAGCGGTGTTTTTCCTGATAAAGCTATCTCTAGCTTGTAGCATGTAGCATGTAGCTTCGCCGTATCAATGTCGCCTCAAACCCAAATAGTAATCGGTTAGGTGTTTATATATTTTTGTAGCATTTTATTTTGTACGCTCCGCAGTCTTTGCTTTGTCTTTTATTTGAATTATCAGGCATTTGCTAACATGTTCAGACATACTGCCGTAATGGCGATCTGTGTGAAGGCTGTAAAGCCACGCCCTAGGCGATAACACAAGTATTTATTCTCCTATTTATTATTTTGTATCCTCTAAAATCATAACAAACGTAATCTTCTGTAGGCAAGTGCCGTTTTTTCCAGCGTTATATGTAAAAGCTTTTGTGATTGTAGTCTGTAAGAACGATCAGATATCATCGATCTGTAAGCTAAGCTACGCTACGCTAATGAGACATGCCGTTTTTTCCAGCGTTATATGTAAAAGCTTTTGTGATTGTAGTCTGTAAGAACGATCAGATATCATCGATCTGTAAGCTAAGCTACGCTACGCTACGCTAATGAGACATGCCGTTTTTTGCAGCGTTATATGTAAAAGCTTTTGTGTGTTTACTTTTTTGCGCACATGAATATAAATGGGGGTGTGTTAGGATACAACACTGTGTATGTATGCGAGGGGGGGACACACACCACGAGTAAAACTGAGCTAAAGCCCTGTTGGTCTGTTGTTGTTGACAAGGCCTTACCTCTAGCAACAGGCTAATTAGTGGCTAGCACTCATTACAGTCAGTCTACTGAGCTCAGCCCCTCTCCAACACATCATCTGTATTGAGTCAGAAAACACATCATGCACGTTACGGTTCAAAACTAACTCAGATTGGAAAAGGCTAAGCAAAGAGCTTTGCTAAATAGAGAGCTTTGCTAAATAGAGAGTTTTGCTAAATAGAGAGTTTTAGCCCCATCTTTTGGGATTTCAGACTATATTTATCCAAATAGTATTTTCTCATCCTGAATACTAAGTTGAGATGATTTTGTTCTAACTATGTGTTCTTATTTACAGGCCAGCACCTCACATACTTACTAATTAGTGACAATTTGTACACCCTTTGCTATTATTTACATTTTTTTTTATCATGGCGGAAATGAAAGACTGTACCTGGCAGAAAACGCTGAGCGTGCACACGCCACTACATCCACTGGAAACCCTCTGTATAAACTGCAGTTCCCAAAGGCCAGGAAGGGAGAATGCAGAGCAAAACCAGTAAAGACTGACCCCACATTCCGTAAGTGTTTAAAATATTTATTATACAACTATTTACAAATATAAAATAAAAAAATGAGAAAGAAGTTTCAGTTTTTTACATGCATATACTAATCTAAACCACATTGTTTGTTGTGCTTTTTTTACCATTGCACAGCCCTACGTGGCCAACTTGATGGACCTCATCTTCGACCAAGTCTTTGTGGACCCTGCACCATTATGAGCGACCTGACAGGGAGGAGGTCATCGCCGGGTATGCTACACGGTTCAATTTGGCTGCTGTCTGAACCCAACATCGACATTTCACGGATCAGGAAACTCCCTGCGTATCCTGAGGACAACGCAGGCCGGAATCACCACTCTGATCCTGCGTCCAAGGAAGCCCCAGCACCAGCTCACAAAGCTTCTGTACAAATATTTAGTGTCATTTATACAAAATACAAGTAGGCTACATTTAGTTTTTTTTATGGGTTTTTTTAACCGTACTTTTGACATTAAAGTTCCGAGTTGATATCAAAATGTGTCGTGATTATTCATGTTTGGATGGGTAAAGAATATTCTGATTTCAAAAGCATAAGGTTGTGTGTGTGGACCTTTTTTTCGTACACATGGGTGCGTTATGCCATTACTGTGTAGTATATAATAGTACAATGACAGAATGAAAGATTGCATAAAGCCATATACACCAGTATTTATTTCCATGAACAATATTAGCATTCGTTTTACAATTTCAGTCAAAACAAACAAACCACTCACTGCTCTATTTGCCTCAACTGTCGTCCACCATGTTCAGCTCTGTACATATGCAACGCATTCTGCAGGGAGAACACATTCAGGCACACAGGCTCCAATCCTGGATGGTCCACCATACAGGTGACAGAGTCCTCAAGTTCCTGCATCCGTCTTGACACATTGTGATAAACATATTGAATGACATGTGAAATGTATTTAAACAGACAACTTAGTGAAGCTGTCAAAAAGGTTACCTGTGGTATCTCCATGCAGCACACATTCTCCGTTCAGAAGGCATCGTGGCGCAATTTGCACAAAGAAGTCAATAACTGAGCTTTTAAAAACACATGAAACTACACACATTGCTGACAACTGAGGTGTTGTTGGAGTTATACTTTTTATCATCCTAAGTTATTCAACTTTCCAACGGTTGTTGCAGGATGTTGGAAGAAAAGGACTGTAAACTATTATTAATCGCAATGAGGCCATTGTATATATGCTGAAAATATGAATGTCTCCCTTTATAAATATATATATATATATATATATATCGCTGTTTTTGCGTTACAAACTGTACACATTGCATTCTTGCTAATTAGCCAAAATATGAACGGAATAAGGAGCAAGCATCGTAACAGAGTAAAATAAATAGGGACAACAGCTTGTCAGCTAACCATTCAGAAACGTCCTGCTGCAACCGAGATGTTTGCACCTCCACCAAAACCTCCGCTGCTTCAGGGTCAGTCTCTGGATCAAATTGATAGTATGCTTGAACACATGCTTTGCTCTGAGATGACATGTTTATTCCACACTCGTAATCACAGCAAGCATGGTAACGTGACTCTCGCCAGCTCATGCCTGCTCTTCTGCAGGGGGGCGTGGTCAGCTGCAGGGGGGCGTGGTCAGCTGCAGGGGGCGTGGTCAGCTGCAGGGGGGCGTGGTCAGCTGCTGCTCAGAATTTTCAAAGACGGGCTTGGAATAGAGCGAAAATGAGCGAAACGAGGCATGTCTAAAAAATGATCTGTTTGGTATTTTGAAAAATAAAATGTATAAATATACCTTATATAGGTTCATACACTATATCATTTAAATATAGCATGATAGGTCCCCTTTAAGGGACCAGCAGAACCAGGGGGATGCTGCCTTCAGGGACCAGCAGAACCAGGGAGATGCTGCCTTCAGGGACCAACATAACCAGAGAGATGCTGCCTTCAGGTACCAACATAACCAGAGAGATGCTGCCTTCAGGGACCAGCAGAACCAAGGAGATGCTGCCTTCAGGGACCAGCAGAACCAGGGAGATGCTGCCTTCAGGGACCAACATAACCAGAGAGATGCTGCCTTCAGGGACCAGCAGAACCAGGGAGATGCTGCCTTAAGGGACCAGCAGAACCAGGGAGATGCTGCAGAACCAGAGAGATAATGCCTTCAGGGACCAGCAGAACCAGGGAGATGCTGCCTTCAGGGACCAGCAGAACCAGGGAGATGCTGCCTTCAGGGACCAGCAGAACCAGAGAGATGCTGCCTTCAGGGACCAGCAGAACCAGGGAGATGCTGCAGAACCAGTGAGATGCTGCCTTCAGGGACCAGCAGAACCAGAGAGATGCTGCCTTCAGGGACCAGCAGAACCAGGGAGATGCTGCCTTCAGGGACCAGCAGAACCAGGGAGATGCTGCCTTCAGGGAACAGCAGAACCAGATAGATGCTGCCTTCAGGGACAAGCAGAACCAGGGAGATGCTGCAGAACCAGAGAGATGCTGCCTTCAGGGACCAGCAGAACCAGGGAGATGCTGCCTTCAGGGACCAGCAGAACCAGGGAGATGCTGCCTTCAGGGACCAACATAACCAGAGAGATGCTGCCTTCAGGGACCAGCAGAACCAAGGAGATGCTGCCTTAAGGGACCAGCAGAACCAGGGAGATGCTGCCTTCAGGGACCAGCAAAACCAGGGAGATGCTGCCTTCAGGGACCAGCAGAACCAGGGAGATGCTGCCTTCAGGGACCAGCAGAACCAAGGAGATGCTGCCTTCAGGGACCAGCGGAACCAGGGAGATGCTGCCTTAAGGGACCAGCAGAACCAGGGAGATGCTGCCTTAAGGGACCAGCAGAACCAGGGAGATGCTGCAGAACCAGAGAGATGCTGCGTTCAGGGACCAGCAGAACCAGGGAGCTGCTGCCTTCAGGGACCAGCAGAACCAGGGAGATGCTGGCCTTCAGGGACCAACATAACCAGAGAGATGCTGCCTTCAGGTACCAACATAACCAGAGAGATGCTGCCTTCAGGGACCAGCAGAACCAAGGAGATGCTGCCTTAAGGGGCCAGCAGAACCAGAGAGATGCTGCAGAACCAGAGAGATGCTGCCTTCAGGGACCAGCAGAACCAGGGAGATGATGCCTTCAGGGACCAGCAGAACCAGGGAGATGCTGCCTTCAGGGACCAACATAACCAGAGAGATGCTGCCTTCAGGTACCAACATAACCAGAGAGATGCTGCCTTCAGGGACCAGCAGAACCAAGGAGATGCTGCCTTCAGGAACCAGCAGAACCAGGGAGATGCTGCCTTCAGGGACCAACATAACCAGAGAGATGCTGCCTTCAGGGACCAGCAGAACCAGAGAGATGCTGCCTTCAGGGACCAGCAGAACCAGGGAGATGCTGCCTTCAGGGACCAGCAGAACCAGGGAGATGCTGCCTTAAGGGACCAGCAGAACCAGGGAGATGCTGCAGAACCAGAGAGATGCTGCCTTCAGGGACCAGCAGAACCAGGGAGATGCTGCCTTCACGGACCAGCAGAACCAGGGAGATGCTGCCTTCAGGGACCAACATAACCAGAGAGATGCTGCCTTCAGGTACCAACATAACCAGGGAGATAATGCCTTCAGGTACCAACATAACCAAGGAGATGCTGCCTTCAGGGACCAGCAGAACCAGGGAGATGCTGCCTTCAGGGACCAGCAGAACCAGGGAGATGCTGCCTTCAGGGACCAGCAGAACCAGGGAGATGCTGCCTTAATTGAACAGCAGAACCAGGGAGATGCTGCCTTCAGGGACCAGCAGAACCAGAGAGATGCTGCCTTCAGGGACCAGCAGAACCAGGGAGATGCTGCAGAACCAGAGAGATGCTGCCTTCAGGGACCAGCAGAACCAGAGAGATGCTGCCTTCAGGGACCAGCAGAACCAGGGAGATGCTGCCTTCAGGGACCAGCAGAACCAGGGAGATGCTGCCTTCAGGGAACAGCAGAACCAGATAGATGCTGCCTTCAGGGACAAGCAGAACCAGGGAGATGCTGCAGAACCAGAGAGATGCTGCCTTCAGGGACCAGCAGAACCAGGGAGATGCTGCCTTCAGGGACCAGCAGAACCAGGGAGATGCTGCCTTCAGGGACCAACATAACCAGAGAGATGCTGCCTTCAGGGACCAGCAGAACCAAGGAGATGCTACCTTAAGGGACCAGCAGAACCAGGGAGATGCTGCCTTCAGGGACCAGCAGAACCAGGGAGATGCTGCCTTCAGGGACCAGCAGAACCAGGGAGATGCTGCCTTCAGGGACCAGCAAAACCAGGGAGATGCTGCCTTCAGGGACCAGCAGAACCAGGGAGATGCTGCCTTCAGGGACCAGCAAAACCAGGGAGATGCTGCCTTCAGGGACCAGCAGAACCAGGGAGATGCTGCCTTCAGGGACCAGCAGAACCAAGGAGATGCTGCCTTCAGGGACCAGCGGAACCAGGGAGATGCTGCCTTAAGGGACCAGCAGAACCAGGGAGATGCTGCAGAACCAGAGAGATGCTGCCTTTAGGGACCAGCAGAACCAGGGAGCTGCTGCCTTCAGGGACCAGCAGAACCAGGGAGATGCTGCCTTCAGGGACCAGCAGAACCAAGGAGATGTTGCCTTCAGGGACCAGCAGAACCAGAGAGATGCTGCCTTCAGGGTCCAACATAACCAGAGAGATGCTGCCTTCAGGGACCAGCAGAACCAGGGAGATGCTGCCTTCAGGGACCAACATAACCAGGGAGATGCTGCCCTCAGGGACCAGCAGAACCAGGGAGATGCTGCCTTCAGGGTCCAACATAACCAGAGAGATGCTGCCTTCAGGGACCAGCAGAACCAGGGAGATGCTGCCTTCAGGTACCAACATAACCAAGGAGATGCTGCCTTCAGGGACCAGCAGAACCAGGGAGATGCTGCCTTCAGGGACCAGCAGAACCAGGGAGATGCTGCCTTCAGGGACCAGCAGAACCAGGGAGATGCTGCCTTAATTGAACAGCAGAACCAGATAGATGCTGCCTTCAGGGACAAGCAGAACCAGGGAGATGCTGCATTCAGGGACCAGCAGAACCAGGGAGATGCTGCCTTCAGGGACCAGCAGAACCAGGGAGATGCTGCCTTCAGGGACCAACAGAACCAGGGAGATGCTGCCTTAAGGGACCAGCAGAACCAGGGAGATGCTGCCTTCAGGGACCAACATAACCAGAGAGATGCTGCCTTCAGGGACCAGCAGAACCAAGGAGATGCTGCCTTAAGGGACCAGCAGAACCATAGGGATGCTGCCTTCAGGGACCAGCAGAACCAGGGAGATGCTGCCTTCAGGGACCAGCAGAATCAGGGAGATGCTGCCTTCAGGGACCAGCAGAACCAGGGAGATGCTGCCTTCAGGGACCAGCAGAACCAGGGAGATGCTGCCCTCAGGGACCAGCAGGACCAGGGAGATGCTGCCTTCAGGGACCAACAGCAGAACCAGAGAGATGCTGCCTTCAGGGAACAGCAGAACCAGAGAGATGCTGCCTTCAGGGAACAGCAGAACCAGAGAGATGCTGCCTTCAGGGAACAGCAGAACCAGAGAGATGCTGCCTTCAGGGACCAGCAGAACCAGGGAGATGCTGCCTTCAGGGACAAGCAGAACCAGGGAGATGTTGCATTCAGGGACCAGCAGAACCAGGGAGATGCTGCCTTCAGGGACCAGCAGAACCAGAGAGATGCTGCCTTCAAGGACCAGCAGAACCAGGGAGATGCTGACTTCTGGGACCAGCATATCCAGGGAGATGCAGCCTTCAGGGACCAGCAGAACCAGGGAGATGCTGCCTTCAGGGATCAGCAGAACCAAGGAGATGCTGCCTCAGGGACCAGCAGAACCAGGGAGATGCTGGCCTCAGGGACCAGCAGAACCAGGGAGATGCTGCCTTCAGGGACCAGCAGAACCAGGGAGATGCTGCCTTCAGGGACCTGCAGAACCAAGGAGATGCTGCCTTCAGGGACCAACAGAACCAGAGAGATGCTGCCTTCAGGGACCAGCAGAACCAGGGAGATGCTGCCTTCACGGACAAGCAGAACCAGGGAGATGCTGCATTCAGGGACCAGCAGAACCAGGGAGATGCTGCCTTCAGGGACCAGCAGAACCAGGGAGATGCTGCCTTCAGGGACCAACATAACCAGAGAGATGCTGCCTTCAGGGACCAGCAGAACCAGGGAGATGCTGCCTTCAGGGACCAGCAGAAACCAGGGAGATGCTGCCTTCAGGGACCAGCAGAACCAGGGAGATGCTGCCTTCAGGGACAAGCAGAACCAGATAGATGCTGCCTTCAGGGACCAGCAGAATCAGAGAGATGCTGCCTTCAGGGACCAGCAGAACCAGAGAGATGTTGCCTTCAGGGACCAGCAGAACCAGGGAGATGCTGCATTCAGGGACCAACAGAACCAGAGAGCTGCTGCCTTCAGGGACCAGCAGAACCAGAGAGATGCTGCCTTCAGGGAGCTGCAGAACCAGAGAGCTGCTGCCTTCAGGGACCAGCAGAACCAGAGAGATGCTGCCTGCAGGGACCAACATAACCAGGGAGATGCTGCCTTCAGGGACCAGCAGAACCAGGGAGATGCTGCCTTCAGGGACCAGCAGAGCCAGGGAGATACTGCCTTCAGGGACCAGCAGAACCAGGGAGATGCTGCCTTCAGGGACCAGCAGAACCAGGGAGATGCTGCCTTAAGGGAACAGCAGAACCAGAGAGATGCTGCCTCCAGGGACCAGCAGAACCAGAGAGATGCTGCCTTCAGGGACCAGCAGAACCAGGGAGATGCTGCCTTCAGGGACCAGCAGAACCAGGGAGATGCTGCCTTCAGGGACCAACATAACCAGAGAGATGCTGCCTTCATGGACCAGCAGAACCAGGGAGATGCTGCCTTCAGGGACCAGCAGAACCAAGGAGATGCTGCCTTCAGGGACCAGCAGAACCAGGGAGATGCTGCCTTCAGGGACCAGCAGAACCAGAGAGATGCTGCCTTCAGGGACCAACATAACCAGGGAGATGCTTGCCTTCAGGGACCAGCAGAACCAGGGAGATGCTGCAGAACCAGAGAGATGCTGCCTTCAGGGACCAGCAGAACCAGGGAGATGCTGCAGAACCAGAGAGATGCTGCCTTCAGGGACCAGCAGAACCAGGGAGATGCTGCCTTCAGGGACCAGCAGAACCAGGGAGATGCTGCCTTCAGGGACCAGCAGAACTAGGGAGATGCTGCCTTCAGGGACAAGCAGAAACCAGATAGATGCTGCCTTCAGGGACCAGCAGAACCAGAGAGATGCTGCCTTCAGGGACCAGCAGAACCAGAGAGATGCTGCCTTCAGGGACCAGCAGAACCAGGGAGATGCTGCCTTCACGGACAAGCAGAACCAGGGAGATGCTGCATTCAGGGACCAACAGAACCAGAGAGCTGCTGCCTTCAGGGACCAGCAGAACCAGAGAGATGCTGCCTTCAGGGACCTGCAGAACCAGAGAGCTGCTGCCTTCAGGGACCAGCAGAACCAGAGAGATGCTGCCTGCAGGGACCAACATAACCAGGGAGATGCTGCCTTCAGGGACCAGCAGAACCAGGGAGATGCTGCCTTCAGGGACCAGCAGAGCCAGGGAGATACTGCCTTCAGGGACCAGCAGAACCAGGGAGATGCTGCCTTCAGGGACCAGCAGAACCAGGGAAATGCTGCCTTAAGGGAACAGCAGAACCAGAGAGATGCTGCCTTCAGGGACCAGCAGAACCAAGGAGATGCTGCAGAACCAGAGAGATGCTGCCTTCAGGGACCAGCAGAAACCAGGGAGATGCTGCCTTCAGGGACCAGCAGAACCAGGGAGATGCTGCCTTCAGGGACCAACATAACCAGAGAGATGCTGCCTTCGTGGACCAGCAGAACCAGGGAGATGCTGCCTTCAGGGACCAGCAGAACCAAGGAGATGCTGCCTTCAGGGACCAGCAAGAACCAGGGAGATGCTGCCTTCAGGGACCAGCAGAACCAGAGAGATGCTGCCTTCAGGGACCAACATAACCAGGGAGATGCTGCCTTCAGGGACCAGCAGAACCAGGGAGATGCTGCAGAACCAGAGAGATGCTGCCTTCAGGGACCAGCAGAACCAGGGAGATGCTGCAGAACCAGAGAGATGCTGCCTTCAGGGACAAGCAGAACCAGGAGATGCTGCAGAACCAGAGAGATGCTGCCTTCAGGGACCAGCAGAACCAGGGAGATGCTGCCTTCAGGGACCAGCAGAACCAGGGAGATGCTGCCTTCAGGGACCAGCAGAACCAAGGAGATGCTGCCTTCAGGGACCAGCAGAACCAGGGAGATGCTGCCTTAAGGGACCAGCAGAACCAGGGAGATGCTGTAGAACCAGAGAGATGCTGCCTTCAGGGACCAGCAGAACCAGAGAGATGCTGCCTTCAGGGACCAACATAACCAGAGAGATGTTGCCTTCAGGGACCAACATAACCAGAGAGATGCTGCCTTCAGGGACCAGCAGAAACCAGGGAGATGCTGCCTTCAGGGACCAGCAGAACCAGGGAGATGCTGCCTTCAGGGACCAACATAACCAGAGAGATGCTGCCTTCAGGTACCAACATAACCAGAGAGATGCTGCCTTCAGGGACCAGCAGAACCAAGGAGATGCTGCCTTCAGGGACCAGCAGAACCAGAGAGATGCTGCCTTCAGGTACCAACATAACCAGAGAGATGCTGCCTTCAGGGACCAGCAGAACCAGGGAGATGCTGCAGAACCAGAGAGATGCTGCCTTCAGGGACCAGCAGAACCAGGGAGATGCTGCCTTCAGGGACCAGCAGAACCAGGGAGATGCTGCCTTCAGGGACAAGCAGAACCTGGGAGATGCTGCCTTCAGGGACCAGCAGAACCAGAGAGATGCTGCCTTCAGGGACCAGCAGAACCAGGGAGATGCTGCATTCAGGGACCAACATAACCAGAGAGATGCTGCCTTCAGGTACCAGCAGAACCAAGGAGATGCTGCCTTAAGGGATCAACATAACCAGAGAGATGCTGCCTTCAGGGACCAGCAGAACCAGGGAGATGCTGCCTTCAGGGACCTGCAGAACCAGAGAGA
The DNA here is from genome assembly GCA_023974075.1 of Chaenocephalus aceratus. Classification (NCBI taxonomy): domain Eukaryota; kingdom Metazoa; phylum Chordata; class Actinopteri; order Perciformes; family Channichthyidae; genus Chaenocephalus; species Chaenocephalus aceratus. The sequence goes on from JAMFTG010000955.1 coordinate 82,105, forward strand.
TGCTGCCTTCAGGTACCAGCATAACCAGGGAGATGCTGCCTTCAGGGACCAGCAGAACCAGGGAGATGCTGCCTTCAGGTACCAGCATAACCAGGGAGATGCTGCCTTCAGGGACCAGCAGAACCAGGGAGATGCTGCCTTCAGGGACCAGCAGAACCAGGGAGATGCTGCCTTCAGGGACCAGCAGAACCAGGGAGATGCTGCCTTAATTGAACAGCAGAACCAGATAGATGCTGCCTTCAGGGACAAGCAGAACCAGGGAGATGCTGCATTCATGGACCAGCAGAACCCGGGAGATGCTGCCTTCAGGGACCAGCAGAACCAGGGAGATGCTGCCTTCAGGGACCAACAGAACCAGGGAGATGCTGCCTTAAGGGACCAGCAGAACCAGGGAGATGCTGCCTTCAGGGACCAACATAACCAGAGAGATCCTGCCTTCAGGGACCAGCAGAACCAAGGAGATGCTGCCTTCAGGGACCAGCAGAACCATGGGGATGCTGCCTTCAGGGACCAGCAGAACCAGGGAGATGCTGCCTTCAGGGACCAGCAGAATCAGGGAGATGCTGCCTTCAGGGACCAGCAGAACCAGGTAGATGCTGCCTTCAGGGACCAGCAGAACCAGGGAGATGCTGCCCTCAGGGACCAGCAAGACCAGGGAGATGCTGCCTTCAGGGACCAGCAGAACCAGGGAGATGCTGCCTTCAGGGACCAGCAGAACCAGGGAGATGCTGCCCTCAGGGACCAGGGAGATGCTGCCTTCAGGGACCAGCAGAACCAGGGAGATGCTGCCCTCAGGGACCAGGGAGATGCTGCCTTCAGGGACCAACATAACCAGAGAGATGCTGCCTTCAGGGAACAGCAGAACTAGAGAGATGCTGCCTTCAGGGACCAGCAGAACCAGGGAGATGCTGCCTTCAGGGACAAGCAGAACCAGGGAGATGCTGCATTCAGGGACCAGCAGAACCAAGGAGATGCTGCCTTAAGGGACCAGCAGAACCAGGGGGATGCTGCCTTCAGGGACCAGCAGAACCAGGGAGATGCTGCCTTCAGGGACCAACATAACCAGAGAGATGCTGCCTTCAGGACCAGCAGAACCAAGGAGATGCTGCCTTAAGGGACCAGCAGAACCAGGGAGATGCTGCCTTCAAGGACCAGCAGAACCAGGGAGATGCTGCCTTCAGGGACCAGCAGAACCAGAGAGATGCTGCCTTCAAGGACCAGCAGAACCAGGGGGATGCTGACTTCAGGGACCAGCAGATCCAGGGAGATGCTGCCTTAAGGGAACAGCAGAACCAAGGAGATGCTGCCTTCAGGGACCAGCAGAACCAGAGAGATGCTGCCTTCAGGGACCAGCAGAACCAGGGAGATGCTGCCTTCAGGGTCCAACAGAACCAGAGAGATGCTGCCTTCAGGGACCAGCAGAACCAGGGAGATGCTGCCTCAGGGACCAACATAACCAGAGAGATGCTGCCTTCAGGTACCAACATAACCAGAGTGATGCTGCCTTCAGGGACCTGCAGAACCAAGGAGATGCTGCCTTCAGGGACCAACATAACCAGGGAGATGCTGCCTTCAGGGACCAGCAGAACCAGGGAGATGCTGCAGAACCAGAGAGATGCTGCCTTAAGGGAACAGCAGAGAACCAGATAGATGCTGCCTTCAGGGACAAGCAGAACCAGGGAGATGCTGCAGAACCAGAGAGATGCTGCCTTCAGGGACCAGCAGAACCAGGGAGATGCTGCCTTCAGGGACCAGCAGAACCAGGGAGATGCTGCCTTCAGGGACCAGCAGAACCAAGGAGATGCTGCCTTCAGGGACCAGCAGAACCAGGGAGATGCTGCCTTAAGGGACCAGCAGAACCAGGGAGATGCTGTAGAACCAGAGAGATGCTGCCTTCAGGGACCAGCAGAACCAGAGAGATGCTGCCTTCAGGGACCAACATAACCAGAGAGATGCTGCCTTCAGGGACCAACATAACCAGAGAGATGCTGCCTTCAGGGACCAGCAGAACCAGGGAGATGCTGCCTTCAGGGACCAGCAGAACCAGGGAGATGCTGCCTTCAGGGACCAACATAACCAGAGAGATGCTGCTTCAGGTACCAACATAACCAGAGAGATGCTGCCTTCAGGGACCAGCAGAACCAAGGAGATGCTGCCTTCAGGGACCAGCAGAACCAGAGAGATGCTGCCTTCAGGTACCAACATAACCAGAGAGATGCTGCCTTCAGGGACCAGCAGAACCAGGGAGATGCTGCCCTTCAGGTACCAACATAACCAGAGAGATGCTGCCTTAAGGGACCAGCAGAACCAAGGAGTTGCTGCCTTAAGGGACCAGCAGAACCAGGGAGATGCTGCCTTCAGGGACCAGCAGAACCAGGGAGATGCTGCCTTCAGGGACCAGCAGAACCAGGGAGAAGTTGCATTCAGGGACCAACATAACCAGAGAGATGCTGCCTTCAGGTACCAACATAACCAGAGAGATGCTGCCTTCAGGGACAAGCAGAACCTGGGAGATGCTGCCTTCAGGGACCAGCAGAACCAGAGAGATGCTGCCTTCAGGGACCAGCAGAACCAGGGAGATGCTGCATTCAGGGACCAACATAACCAGAGAGATGCTGCCTTCAGGTACCAGCAGAACCAAGGAGATGCTGCCTTAAGGATCAACATAACCAGAGAGATGCTGCCTTAAGGGACCAGCAGAACCAAGGAGATGCTGCCTTCAGGGACCTGCAGAACCAAGGAGATGCTGCATTCAGGGACCAGCAGAACCAGGGAGATGCTGCCTTCAGGGACCTGCAGACCAGAGAGATGCTGCCTTCAGGGACCAGCATAACCAGGGAGATGCTGCATTCAGGGACCAGCAGAACCAGGGAGATGCTGCCTTCAGGGACCAGCAGAACCAGGGAGATGCTGCCTTAATTGAACAGCAGAAACCAGATAGATGCTGCCTTCAGGGACAAGCAGAACCAGGGAGATGCTGCATCATGGACCAGCAGAACCCGGGAGATGCTGCCTTCAGGGACCAAGCAGAACCAGGGAGATGCTGCCTTCAGGGACCAGCAGAACCAGAGAGATGCTGCCTTCAAGGACCAGCAGAACCAGGGGGATGCTGACTTCAGGGACCAGCAGATCCAGGGAGATGCAGCCTTCAGGGACCAGCAGAACCAGGGAGATGCTGCCTTCAGGGACCAGCAGAACCAAGGAGATGCTGCCTTCAGGGACCAGCAGAACCAGAGAGATGCTGCCTTCAGGGACCAGCAGAACCAGGGAGATGCTGCCTTCAGGGTCCAACGACCAGAGAGATGCTGCCTTCAGGGACCAGCAGAACCAGGGAGATGCTGCCTTCAGGGACCAACATAACCAGAGAGATGCTGCCTTCAGGTACAACATAACCAGAGTGATGCTGCCTTCAGGGACCTGCAGAACCAAGGAGATGCTGCCTTCAGGACCAACATAACCAGGAGATGCTGCCTTCAGGGACCAGCAGAACCAGGGAGATGCTGCAGAACCAGAGAGATGCTGCCTTAAGGGAACAGCAGAACCAGATAGATGCTGCCTTCAGGGACAAGCAGAACCAGGGAGATGCTGCAGAACCAGAAGAGATGCTGCCTTCAGGGACCAGCAGAACCAGGGAGATGCTGCCTTCAGGGACCAGCAGAACCAGGGAGATTGCTGCCTTCAGGGACCAGCAGAACCAAGGAGATGCTGCCTTCAGGGACCAGCAGAACAGGGAGATGCTGCCTTCAGGGACCAGCAGAACCAAGGAGATGCTGCCTTCAGGGACCAGCAGAACCAGGGAGATGCTGCCTTAAGGGACCAGCAGAACCAGGGAGATGCTGTAGAACCAGAGAGATGCTGCCTTCAGGGACCAGCAGAACCAGAGAGATGCTGCCTTCAGGACCAGCAGAACCAAGGAGATGCTGCCTTCAGGGACCAGCAGAACCAGGGAGATGCTGCCTTCAGGGACCAACATAACCAGAGAGATGCTGCCTTCAGGGACCAACATAACCAGAGAGATGCTGCCTTCAGGGACCAGCAGAACCAGGGAGATGCTGCCTTCAGGGAACCAGCAGAACCAGGGAGATGCTGCCTTCAGGGACCAACATAACCAGAGAGATGCTGCCTTCAGGTACCAACATAACCAGAGAGATGCTGCCTTCAGGGACCAGCAGAACCAAGGAGATGCTGCCTTCAGGGACCAGCAGAACCAGAGAGAATGCTGCCTTTCAGGTACCAACATAACCAGAGAGATGCTGCCTTCAGGGACCAGCAGAACCAGGGAGATGCTGCCTTCAGGGACCAGCAGAACCAGGGAGATGCTGCCTTCAGGGACCAGCAGAACAGGGAGAAGTTGCATTCAGGGACCAACATAACCAGAGAGATGCTGCCTTCAGGTACCAACATAACCAGAGAGATGCTGCCTTCAGGGACAAGCAGAACCTGGGAGATGCTGCCTTCAGGGACCAGCAGACCAGAGAGATGCTGCCTTCAGGGACCAGCAGAACCAGGAGATGCTGCATTCAGGACCAACATAACCAGAGAGATGCTGCCTTCAGGTACCAGCAGAACCAAGGAGATGCTGCCTTAAGGGATCAACATAACCAGAGAGATGCTGCCTTAAGGGACCAGCAGAACCAAGGAGATGCTTCCTTCAGGGACCTGCAGAACAAGGAGATGCTGCATTCAGGACCAGCAGAAACCAGGGAGATGCTGCCTTCAGGACCTGCAGAACCAGAGAGATGCTGCCTTCAGGGACCTGCAGAACCAGAGAGATGCTGCCTTCAGGACCAGCATAACCAGGG